>WWET01005898.1:20649-41420 GCA_011038615.1 Limnodynastes dumerilii
GAACTTACCAAAGGTGGACTCCAATTAAGCTGTAGGAACATCTCAAGGATGATCAGTGGAAACAGGATGCACCTGAGCTTAATTTTGAGCTTCATGGCAAAGGCTGTGAATACATATGTACATGTGATTTCTTAGTTTTTGATTTGTAATAAAGATGCAAAAAACTCCCCCAAAAATTTTTTACGTTGTCATTATAGGGTATTGTCTGTAGAATTTTGAGGGAAAAATGTATTTATTCCATTTTAGAATAAGGCTGTAACATAAAATCTGGCAAAAGTGAAGCACTGTGAATACTTTCCGGATGCACTGTATAATCTAAAATGATATGTTTTTGTCTATTTTAAGTTTCCTTTGAATTGTTATGACACTTCTGCCTAATAGACAATCCATTTGGTGATCAGGTTTACTTTGATACCTATTAGCTTTCTTGCATACTTATGCAAATTATATAATTATGCCCTGTGTCACAACAAATACAGTAATTTGATCATGCAAGAATGAATTCTTAAAACATGACCTTCTTCAACATAGAAAAATTAATTGTGACATATACATTTGATATTGTCATATGTCTTTAAAATAAAGATGAAGACATTATAACATGTCATTTATATTAGCAATGGGACAGAAGTAATTATCTTATAAGTGTAGCAGAACAATTTCTGAATGGTAAGTAATCAAAGTGTCTAATAACTAATATATATATATGTCTAATTAAGTTGTATTTGTTAAATGAAGTTTCAAAGGGGTCTTTTTTAGAATTCACCCTTTGCAAGCATGAATTTTTATTATGATTTTTACAAAAAGCAGTGATATTGACCCCGATTCAAAGTTAAGAATGTCTGCCGACTTCTATACATTATGTATGGAAGTCGGCATAAAAATGGTAATGCGCATTATTTTCATAACGGAGTTCCGGTGACCGATGCTGCACTCCATATGGAGCAGATTCTTAGTCAATTTATTTTTTTCTTTTCTTTTATATAACTAGAAACAAACAGAATCATTTACAAAATCAATAACAGAAACAATGTCAAAAAGTGACCAAGATAACACTGGCCAAGGAGGGATATTACATACTGTGTGACATCATACTGGAGTATAAATAGGGATATCTTCCTACCGCTCTGCTTGCAACCTAATAGGTTGTTTGTTCGGATAAAACAATTATCGGAGGGTGCTTTTAAAAAAAATAATTTTATCAGAATTCCCACAGAAAAGGTCACTACTATGTGCTACACAATAATTTCCAGCAGTATAGATGTTTCTTTTTAGGTGGTATTGTCTGCTTAAAATGACTTGCAGAAAAAAAAAGGACAATTCTGAAAAAAAATGGTATGTGCAAATTGTTTTTAATGTGTATTTTTAGCTACTCAATTTGTTACACAGTGTTTGTAATAGAATTGCTTACAGTTTTAAATTAAATGCATATTTAGAAAAACTCATTCACATGTAATAGTTTATCACCTAAGCAATCCCCCAAAAATGTAAAGTGCAAAAAAAGGGCGTGGCTTCATGGGTGCCACTAAAAGGGTGTGGCTTCAGACTGACATAGAGGAGGCAGAGTGTTAATGCATAAATATTAAATATTGTGAGGGCATAAAATAAAGTCATATTCATATTGATTCATATTAATCAGTGTATCGATTGCTGTGTTTGAATAGACAAGGTTTCAAATAAGGACGCGAAAATAGGCCTGAACCCATTTATGAATACTGTTGAAATTAATGTATTTTATAAGATGATATTATAGTATCAAATCAGAACACTAGTGATTTCAATTACATTTTAAAAGAAACAGGATTACATACTAAAGGTGTTTTGCCTCCAAGGGAAATGACATTCCAGATACCCGTCAGGTAGGGTGTGATAGTATCTATACACAGGTGGCCGGTTTTATGGTGGCAATTATAGATAAAGGACCCCTATCCCCCTCAGGGACCAGGCAACAGCATTCCAATGCCCTACCCTAGGGATGACTAAACAGTATTCCAAAATAGGATGAGATTGGGCATGCTCAGTATACACGCTAAAATATCACATATATTTGATATATCCTTGGGGATAAAAAGGATATGTAGCTAAGAAAATACTGTTATAAGCCCATAAACAAATATACAGATTTATTATGCATCAATCACAATTTAACGGTATGCATGCATAGGCTTTCTCATTTATAACCATAATACTGTAATGAGATTGTTTCTTTTATTTCTATGTATGTGCTTTGTATGTGTATAAACTAAACTATGTATTTTAATATATGTTTGTCTTTCTCAGGAGGCTTCAATTCGCATCTTTATCGCCAATCACCTTTAGAACATTATGATTTGTTTATATTTAACACCATTAGATAGCTTGTAACATTCTAAGAATAACTATGTACTTTGATATGATATTGCTAGTTGCACTTGCATATTATAATCATAAATAGATTTTGTTTAAAATGTATAAAGATGAGATAGGGTAATAAAATATGCTAATTGCCCCTTCTTACGAGCCGGAGTGGGATTGAGAGAGAAACAATCCCAGCAAGAACCAGAAGATCCACCAATCAGAGGAACAGCAGAATGAACAATTGTGATGTCATGTTTCTTTTGTCTCAATGCAAATAAAAGAGCACTGTCAATGAAATATTTTGAATGAAGGTTTTTGTAGTGAACCCTTGGACAGACTGATCGCCTGCGTAGATTGGTGAGACACTTGTACTTTGGCTGTTATTGTATTCTCTGAATACTGTTGTTAAACTTTTCTTAGCAAAACTCTTTTCGTGCGTTGGAACACAACTTGCGATCTGCACATTGTTTCTTTTGTGGACCTACCCAATTTATGCAACTTTTGCGCAATATTATCGCAATTAATAAACTGTATGCAATAATTAATGAATACATTATAACAACAAAAATACTTTAACAAGAGGAAGATGGTACTGACCTGTGCTGCAATAGGGAAGCAGGTGGTTATGGGGAATGAGTCAAACTAATTCAACAGTGCTTTTGCACTGACACAAGCTCTGGTCCATTGTGTAATGTGCTATTCTCATAAAATGCATTGTATACTGCTATTGCTGTTAGATCTGTACCTCCAAATAAACTACAATTTTAGGGCCTGATTCACACTTAAGGATCTGCGTAATTTTAGGTGCGTATATTTAAGAATGGATACACTGCACATGCGTAATAACTTTTATACGCTGTTTACGTAGGACTTACGCATGAAAATTACGTCCTTATACACTACGCACCTAAAGTTTCTAGGTTCGTAGTAACATATGCAAAAATGGGAGTCCTGTGAATAAGTAACTAGGCAGATCCGAAGATTTGGGTGGCATTTAAATGACCAAATGAAGGTGCGGTTATGCAGTTGAGTTCTTAAGTAGACGCCCTACGCATTCAAATGCGAACCTACAGTTAAGGGAGCCCTATGGCACTCGTAAGTCACATAAGAACCTGAAAACCGGGGGCGTGCCAAGGGAGTTTCATTGCTATTAGGTGCATATATTTAGTAACCTATCGCGTTCTTAAGTGTGAATCAGGCCCTTAATGTTTAAAAGAAGTAAATTCTAAATCGCCTAAAAAATTTTTAAAACAGAACCAATGGTGAAAGGTTGAAATTAGCAGACAATAACCATTGCAATTCTTTAAGGTAGAATTTGTATTATTTTCAAATTCTATATTATTAACTTTCTGCTTTCACAGTGCATTAATTATGTCTTAGATGTCTTGGCAGTCAGATAGTTTGACCATGTTATCAGTGTTGTCATTTTACATATGCTTTTTAACAGGTTTTTTTTAATAGTGCCACCATATTACGTAGCTGTTTACAATTTTAAACAGTCCTTCACATCTGCTTCTGCGCATTACAGTCTCATTCACTAATGTACACACACACGATTGTACAATAGGGGTAATTTTAGTTTTATGTGGGGTATATTGTGGTTCTAGGAATGATGCATAATATAAAATATGTGGGATATATTAGGGGTCTAAGGTTAGCATATGTGTGCTATGTCCAGACTCCTAATATACCCCACGTGTATTACATGCATTGGAAAGCTACCTTCAATGTCAAATCCTCCATTTGCCACTGTTGCAATAATCTTAGCGTTACCTTAACCTAAGTAGATTGTCTCATTTAAAAAAATGATATGCCTTATTCAACCCGCATATGTTAGCAAAAATACTTGGTTTTCAAATGCAGATCTTTATATTGTAACACTATACACAGAATGTTTCTGTTTTGGAATGGTGCCAAACCTAGAAACTGCAGTGTTGCTTAGTGATGGTTAAAAATATACTCACTTGACTTTAGATCATTTTCTTCCCAGTTCTGAACACAGGACCTGTGTGTTGTTGTGTTGCTGCTTTATGCTACTTATCATATAGGGTCCGGTATGAAGTCCTGGCACTTAAATTCCCGGCGCTGAAAACACCTCCACCAGTTTCCCTATACTCATTTTCCCAGCATGTTCAAAATCCCGGCACCAAAAATTCCTCCGACAATTTAAAATACCTACAAGACTAAAATACTTACATGACTAAAATACCTACACTGACAATCCCGGCCATTAAAAATCCCGGCACGTAAAAATGACCTATACTGAAAATCCTGCCACGTAAAAATGACCTACACTGACAATCCCGGCCAGTAAAAATCCCGGCAAATACTGCAATGCAACAACTGACTTCACTGACTGTCACAAAATACACCCGATATTACTCAGCACACATTCATCAATAGCCCAACAATTCCCTAACTGTCTCAAAATACACCCTATATTACAGAGGACACATTCATTAATAGCCCAACAATTCCCTAACTGTCTCAAAATACACCCTATATTACAGAGGACACATTCATTAATAGCCCAACAATTCCCTAACTGTCTCAAAATACACCCTATATTACAGAGGACACATTCATTAATAGCCCAACAATTCCCTAACTGTCTCAAAATACACCCTATATTACAGAGGACACATTCATTAATAGCCCAACAATTCCCTAACTGTCTCAAAATACACCCTATATTACAGAGGACACATTCATTAATAGCCCAACAATTCCCTAACTGTCTCAAAATACACCCTATATTACAGAGGACACATTCATTAATAGCCCAACAATTCCCTAACTGTCTCAAAATACACCCTATATTACAGAGGACACATTCATTAATAGCCCAACAATTCCCTAACTGTCTCAAAATACACCCTATATTACAGAGGACACATTCATTAATAGCCCAACAATTCCCTAACTGTCTCAAAATACACCCTATATTACAGAGGACACATTCATTAATAGCCCAACAATTCCCTAACTGTCTCAAAATACACCCTATATTACAGAGGACACATTCATTAATAGCCCAACAATTCCCTAACTGTCTCAAAATACACCCTATATTACAGAGGACACATTCATTAATAGCCCAACAATTCCCTAACTGTCTCAAAATACACCCTATATTACAGAGGACACATTCATTAATAGCCCAACAATTCCCTAACTGTCTCAAAATACACCCTATATTACAGAGGACACATTCATTAATAGCCCAACAATTCCCTAACTGTCTCAAAATACACCCTATATTACAGAGGACACATTCATTAATAGCCCAACAATTCCCTAACTGTCTCAAAATACACCCTATATTACAGAGGACACATTCATTAATAGCCCAACAATTCCCTAACTGTCTCAAAATACACCCTATATTACAGAGGACACATTCATTAATAGCCCAACAATTCCCTAACTGTCTCAAAATACACCCTATATTACAGAGGACACATTCATTAATAGCCCAACAATTCCCTAACTGTCTCAAAATACACCCTATATTACAGAGGACACATTCATTAATAGCCCAACAATTCCCTAACTGTCTCAAAATACACCCTATATTACAGAGGACACATTCATTAATAGCCCAACAATTCCCTAACTGTCTCAAAATACACCCTATATTACAGAGGACACATTCATTAATAGCCCAACAATTCCCTAACTGTCTCAAAATACACCCTATATTACAGAGGACACATTCATTAATAGCCCAACAATTCCCTAACTGTCTCAAAATACACCCTATATTACAGAGGACACATTCATTAATAGCCCAACAATTCCCTAACTGTCTCAAAATACACCCTATATTACAGAGGACACATTCATTAATAGCCCAACAATTCCCTAACTGTCTCAAAATACACCCTATATTACAGAGGACACATTCATTAATAGCCCAACAATTCCCTAACTGTCTCAAAATACACCCTATATTACAGAGGACACATTCATTAATAGCCCAACAATTCCCTAACTGTCTCAAAATACACCCTATATTACAGAGGACACATTCATTAATAGCCCAACAATTCCCTAACTGTCTCAAAATACACCCTATATTACAGAGGACACATTCATTAATAGCCCAACAATTCCCTAACTGTCTCAAAATACACCCTATATTACAGAGGACACATTCATTAATAGCCCAACAATTCCCTAACTGTCTCAAAATACACCCTATATTACAGAGGACACATTCATTAATAGCCCAACAATTCCCTAACTGTCTCAAAATACACCCTATATTACAGAGGACACATTCATTAATAGCCCAACAATTCCCTAACTGTCTCAAAATACACCCTATATTACAGAGGACACATTCATTAATAGCCCAACAATTCCCTAACTGTCTCAAAATACACCCTATATTACAGAGGACACATTCATTAATAGCCCAACAATTCCCTAACTGTCTCAAAATACACCCTATATTACAGAGGACACATTCATTAATAGCCCAACAATTCCCTAACTGTCTCAAAATACACCCTATATTACAGAGGACACATTCATTAATAGCCCAACAATTCCCTAACTGTCTCAAAATACACCCTATATTACAGAGGACACATTCATTAATAGCCCAACAATTCCCTAACTGTCTCAAAATACACCCTATATTACAGAGGACACATTCATTAATAGCCCAACAATTCCCTAACTGTCTCAAAATACACCCTATATTACAGAGGACACATTCATTAATAGCCCAACAATTCCCTAACTGTCTCAAAATACACCCTATATTACAGAGGACACATTCATTAATAGCCCAACAATTCCCTAACTGTCTCAAAATACACCCTATATTACAGAGGACACATTCATTAATAGCCCAACAATTCCCTAACTGTCTCAAAATACACCCTATATTACAGAGGACACATTCATTAATAGCCCAACAATTCCCTAACTGTCTCAAAATACACCCTATATTACAGAGGACACATTCATTAATAGCCCAACAATTCCCTAACTGTCTCAAAATACACCCTATATTACAGAGGACACATTCATTAATAGCCCAACAATTCCCTAACTGTCTCAAAATACACCCTATATTACAGAGGACACATTCATTAATAGCCCAACAATTCCCTAACTGTCTCAAAATACACCCTATATTACAGAGGACACATTCATTAATAGCCCAACAATTCCCTAACTGTCTCAAAATACACCCTATATTACAGAGGACACATTCATTAATAGCCCAACAATTCCCTAACTGTCTCAAAATACACCCTATATTACAGAGGACACATTCATTAATAGCCCAACAATTCCCTAACTGTCTCAAAATACACCCTATATTACAGAGGACACATTCATTAATAGCCCAACAATTCCCTAACTGTCTCAAAATACACCCTATATTACAGAGGACACATTCATTAATAGCCCAACAATTCCCTAACTGTCTCAAAATACACCCTATATTACAGAGGACACATTCATTAATAGCCCAACAATTCCCTAACTGTCTCAAAATACACCCTATATTACAGAGGACACATTCATTAATAGCCCAACAATTCCCTAACTGTCTCAAAATACACCCTATATTACAGAGGACACATTCATTAATAGCCCAACAATTCCCTAACTGTCTCAAAATACACCCTATATTACAGAGGACACATTCATTAATAGCCCAACAATTCCCTAACTGTCTCAAAATACACCCTATATTACAGAGGACACATTCATTAATAGCCCAACAATTCCCTAACTGTCTCAAAATACACCCTATATTACAGAGGACACATTCATTAATAGCCCAACAATTCCCTAACTGTCTCAAAATACACCCTATATTACAGAGGACACATTCATTAATAGCCCAACAATTCCCTAACTGTCTCAAAATACACCCTATATTACAGAGGACACATTCATTAATAGCCCAACAATTCCCTAACTGTCTCAAAATACACCCTATATTACAGAGGACACATTCATTAATAGCCCAACAATTCCCTAACTGTCTCAAAATACACCCTATATTACAGAGGACACATTCATTAATAGCCCAACAATTCCCTAACTGTCTCAAAATACACCCTATATTACAGAGGACACATTCATTAATAGCCCAACAATTCCCTAACTGTCTCAAAATACACCCTATATTACAGAGGACACATTCATTAATAGCCCAACAATTCCCTAACTGTCTCAAAATACACCCTATATTACAGAGGACACATTCATTAATAGCCCAACAATTCCCTAACTGTCTCAAAATACACCCTATATTACAGAGGACACATTCATTAATAGCCCAACAATTCCCTAACTGTCTCAAAATACACCCTATATTACAGAGGACACATTCATTAATAGCCCAACAATTCCCTAACTGTCTCAAAATACACCCTATATTACAGAGGACACATTCATTAATAGCCCAACAATTCCCTAACTGTCTCAAAATACACCCTATATTACAGAGGACACATTCATTAATAGCCCAACAATTCCCTAACTGTCTCAAAATACACCCTATATTACAGAGGACACATTCATTAATAGCCCAACAATTCCCTAACTGTCTCAAAATACACCCTATATTACAGAGGACACATTCATTAATAGCCCAACAATTCCCTAACTGTCTCAAAATACACCCTATATTACAGAGGACACATTCATTAATAGCCCAACAATTCCCTAACTGTCTCAAAATACACCCTATATTACAGAGGACACATTCATTAATAGCCCAACAATTCCCTAACTGTCTCAAAATACACCCTATATTACAGAGGACACATTCATTAATAGCCCAACAATTCCCTAACTGTCTCAAAATACACCCTATATTACAGAGGACACATTCATTAATAGCCCAACAATTCCCTAACTGTCTCAAAATACACCCTATATTACAGAGGACACATTCATTAATAGCCCAACAATTCCCTAACTGTCTCAAAATACACCCTATATTACAGAGGACACATTCATTAATAGCCCAACAATTCCCTAACTGTCTCAAAATACACCCTATATTACAGAGGACACATTCATTAATAGCCCAACAATTCCCTAACTGTCTCAAAATACACCCTATATTACAGAGGACACATTCATTAATAGCCCAACAATTCCCTAACTGTCTCAAAATACACCCTATATTACAGAGGACACATTCATTAATAGCCCAACAATTCCCTAACTGTCTCAAAATACACCCTATATTACAGAGGACACATTCATTAATAGCCCAACAATTCCCTAACTGTCTCAAAATACACCCTATATTACAGAGGACACATTCATTAATAGCCCAACAATTCCCTATGAAGCTGTAAACTAAAAGAAATGAAGAGGGAGAGCACCGCTGTTGCAGGCTGGAGAAGTGTGCCTCTTTCAGGATTTGGTTTATGTGGACATAGGGTCCCTGATTCAATGCCGACTGCTCTGGAAAGGAGACAGATTGTGGAGTGGCTGGACCTGATATGGAGATTTTCTGATTTGCTACTGCCATCACTCCACTTTGCCTCTGCTTCCCAATCCTGGAAAGTGGGGCTGCTGTTGCTCCGTTTGGACTGAGGGAGCTGAGATACATCATTGTACCAACGTCTCTTCCTGCTTTCAGGCAACATTTGGCCTCTGAGTTCTGGTATTACCGGGATCCTCTCACTGATGAGGGGTAGGGGAAGGGGGAAACTGGGATTCACAAGAAACAAGTATCGGGGGATAGCAGGCTGAGGGGAGTGCCTCTCTGGCTTGTCGCCCCCCTTCCTCGCTTACCCCGCTTACTGTGTTCCGTCGGCCCTGACTACACCTATACTTTAATAGTGCTCAGTACAAGAACAATTTTGCATCCTATATCACGAGATTAAAACATCTTTAAAATAGCCATTAGACTAAACTAAATTTCCTTTATACATCTGTAGTCTGTAACCAACAATAACTGATAATTTGCTGTAAGATTTGTTTTCTTATGCTGAATCTGTTATAGTCATATGATAACATATATATTAAAACGTTGCATTTTATTACATCAATTATATAAAAGTTGCTTTTCTTTATTCATTTATCTTTAAAAACTCATATTCTTATTCAGCCATAAAAATGAATAAGAAAGTTCTAAATGATTTATTTATGGTTGTACCGTCATAAAATGTAATAATTGCAGTAAAAAATTTTTTTTACAGATTGTATCATTTACTGATGGTAGTGTACAAAACCTTCTAGGCATAGGTGATAAATGAGCAAATGTGACTCAATGGGGGATAGTGTATGACTGAACTGCAAGTTAAGGTGGGGTAATCATACAATGAGGTGTCAGAATCAATGCCAGTGAAAAGTGCAAAAGTATAGCAGCTATGGGTAGCATGGTGGCTCAGTCAGTAGTGCTTATGTTTTACAGCACTGAGGTCAAGAGTTTGATTCCTAAACTAGGGCTTATCTGTGTGGAGTTTGTATGTGCTCCCCCTGTCTGTGTGGGTTTCCTCCAGAAGACCAAGGAACCCCTTGCATGCCCCAGACAAGAAAAGATGAAGCTGAAGACATTTAAATTGTGAGTGTTATCAATATGAAATATGTTTTTAATAATGTATTGATTTAAAAAAAATGTATTACAATATTATATACACTGAGGATAGTCAAATATATATTAAAATAATGGGGGACATTGAACAATGTAATATATTAATTGGAACAGTGCATCATTTACTTTATGAACGGGGCACAGTGCATCATTTACTTTATGAATGGGGTACAGTGCATCATTTACTTTATGAATGGGGCACAGTGCATCATTTACTATATGAACGGGGCACTGTGCATCATTTACTTTATGAATGGGGCACAGTGCATAATTTACTTTATGAATGGGGCACAGTGCATAATTTACTTTCTGAATGGGGACATTGCATCATTTACTATATGAACGGGGGGACAGTGCATCATTTACTTTATGAACGGGATATTGTGCATCATTTGCTTTATGAAGGGGTATTGTGCATCCTTTACTTTATGAACAGGGGACAGTGCATCATTTACTTTATGAAGGGGCATTGTGCATCGTTTACTTTATGAAGGGGCATTGTGCATCCTTTACTTTATGAACTGGGACAGTGCTTCCTTTATTATAGAATCCTGGGACAGTGCTTCATTTACTATAGGTACGGGGCTCATTTTGTGTGCAGCAGCATGCACTTAACCCTTGGCATGCTGCTTCTTATGGTACTATAAGGCATAGCATGCCCTTCAAAACATGTGCATGCTGTGCCTTCCAGTACTATATGTGGCAGCATGCTAAGGGATAAAAGAACATAACTGAAGGCCGATTAGGCCTGAAGGAATATAAACGTCAGGCTGCCTGTCCCCTGCAGCAGTCAAGTGAGGGTAAGTTTAGGTAAAAGGGAAGTGAGATAGCCAATCAGAATAGGTCTGGGGGGTGGGCTCTAGGGGAGGGGGTTAGAGGTATATATAGGGGGTGGTAGAAACTTCTAGACTTTTCTTGCTGCAGATTTTTACCTGTACTCCTTTTGTCTGTATTTTTCTGTCTTCTACTCTCTGTTTTTCTGCTTTACTTCATTCTTCTCTATGGGCCGTATGCAGAGCTCCGGCTACATTGCAACAAGTAACGTAGATTACATTACAGAATTACTGCGCATACGCAGTAGAGCATATCGGAAAACTGTTTCTATTTTCTCCTACCTATCTCTCATTTCACTTCACTTCTTTACCCATTGTATTCCTCATTGTGCCCCTGTAGAATAGTATAGTATTTAGTTAGCCATCATTAATCTTTTAAGTGTTTTTTGTCTGTCCCTCACTGTACATTATGGCCAGCATTGAGAGACCAGCCAAGGCGCGCGCCTGCTGCATCCACAGTGCCGGGGTTGACCGCCGGGACATGCAGGTGCAGAACTGGGGTGTGGTGTGATGGCCCAGCGGCAGAGGAGCTCGGGGAGCTGCCAGTTGAGAACAGGCCCAGGGAGAGGTAGATGCGTAGACGAGCTGCCGGTGACCGCAATGTGAGATCCCCTGGTGGGGGGCAGGGCCAAACAGAGGCAGGGACCCGGCAGGCAGCGTTCAGCCATGGCTATAGTCACCAATGGGACCACAAACGCTATCCAGGCTGTAGCTACTGGGTAGGCAGCATTCATCCATGTCTATAGTCACCTCTTGGGCCACCATTGCTATCCAGGCTGCAGCTACTGGCACACAGCAGAGTGCACTCACAGGGCGGAGATCCAGCAGACATGCTGCAGGGAAANAGCAGACACAGGCAAAGAGGCGGGGCACAGAGAGCAGTGTCTGTTAGATTAGCAGGAGGTTGGGGGAAGCAAGGGGGTAAGAGGAAATCTAAGAATGTTAGACAGGTCAGCCCTGCATCATTAGCATCACTGGATTGTATTCCAGATACACCTCCAAGGACCCCCTGCCCTTTACTGTTTGATGAGGATGACATGGCTTTAAGTGAATTATCCTTGGACTCTTTAATTTCTGAAAGTGATAGTGCCCCTTCCAGTCCACAGGCCATGTATATTACTCAGCCCAGTCAACCTGCAAAAGCAAAACGCTGATCTAATCCTGTCCAAACGATGGTGCAATGGGCCTTTCCTCCCGGGATGATACAAGGGGCTAGCTGGCCTACCATGGTTGCAGGTATGCAGACAGGGGGTGCGATGCAATTTCCATATCAGTTTGCTTTAGTTCCAGGCCCCATGTCAGGTACGCATATAGGGGAGAACCAGCAGGGTAGTCAGCGCCGGCAGCGGGACAGGAGGGCCCATGAAAAGGAAGTTAGAAGGGGAAATTATTTGGATGCTGGGGATACTGAGGCTTTCTTCCTTTGAGAGCCTTTACGTGAGATAGTGATGGATTCCAGAAGTAGTCAGACAGCAGTCACTGAAGAGCAGCAGGAAACTTCACAGTCAGTGGTGCTTTTAGCTCCGCAGGATGCCTCCTGTTCCAGTAGCCATGATGCTGCTGGTAAGTCAGATGTGGTGGATACTGTTGATTCATCTGTGGTGTCGGTCAGTTCAAGTATTGAGTCCTCAGATTCCCAAATTAGACCCAGCAAAATAATAAAGCTCTTGAAAAAGATATTGGGGGAAAGGTTAAAGGGGCTACAAAGGGCAGGAAAAATGGGGCACTGGAGAAGAGGAAACTATGTAAGGGAGGTTAATAGAGGTTAATAGAGGGCACTTTGTGGACATGTTCTGCATCTCTCACGAGGAATTGGGGAGGACACCTTTTGTGAATTGGATGGAAGGTTTTTGTGTTTTTGCAACCTGCTATGCAGAGCACAGGCCTGGAGGAACACATGGACTTATGGAAGTACTTCTTATATACTACTTATATACTCCATATAAAAAATGCACGCCACAGCTAAAGCTGGGTTATGGCAGGCTTACAACAAGCGATTTCGGAAAAATGTCAACAGATTGAAAAGCATTGCTTTTGGGTTGCATGATTGTTATATCTGGATGCGGATGGCCCAGCCTCCTAAAGGGGGTCAAGATAGGCCATCCGTTCAGAAGTATCAGTCTACAGGACGTCCCTCCCAGCTATCCGGTAGTAGGGAAAATTGTTTTGCATTTAATAAAACTTGTTGCACATGGGGCTACATATTGAAATTTGCTCACAAGTGCATGCGTTGCGGTACCCCACACCTGGTTAAAGATTGTAACGCCCCCTCTAACCTCACCCCCTTTTTAGAGCCCCTGCATCAGGCTCCTTGGTCCCTCCTACAGGAAAGAAGGGGCCTACCCCAGGCACCTACACCCAACAAAATTTAAGCATTAGAGCCATGGCTGCAGATTTATCCCAATTGTGAGGATGCAGAACTATTAAGTTCAGGTTTAAGGGCAGGATTTAAATTGCCCATTAAGGGTATAGTCAGTAGGGACTGCCTGAAGTACCTAAACGCATTACTTGCTAGCATATTACACAAAGGCTAAAAACTTTTTAACCAATACAGATATTAGATACTGGGGTTTCGAATTATTATAAATCTTCCTGAAGTAATGTTAAATAAAGTTATAGAAGAGGTTAAGTTGTTTTGTGTTGCAGGGCCTTTTACAGTTAGCTCCATTCCTGAGTTGGTTAGTTTGCCCATTGGCGTTGTTCCAAAGAAAGTTACAGGTAAATTTATGATATGGCATCTATCTTACTCAGAAGGATGCTCTGTGAATGATGCTCTGGATCCTGCTGCATGTTCAGTACAGTACCAGTCGTTCAAGGCAGCAGTAGCTATGGTAAGGGCCAATGGTGGCTAAATTGGATGTGGAATCCTCTTTTAGATTACTCCCCCTCCATCCTGAATCATTTAAATTATGGGGTTAAGCTGCTGCAAGGTTTCTTTATCGACAGATGCTTACCAATGGGGTGTGCGATTTCCTGTGCGCTTTTCAAGAAGTTTAGTAATTTCTTACACTGGTGTGTGCAAGTAGGTACTAAATAGGAGTTTTTGTTGCATTACTTAGACAACTTTCTGTTTATTGGTCCAGCGGAGTCTAACGTGTTGCGGATGTTTTCAGCGTGCTCCTTTTTTTTTGCACTTTGGTGTTCCCGTGGCATCGGATAAGACGAAGGGGCTGTCCACATGTTTGTCATACCTGGGAATCGTGATTGACATGGTGGAGGGCTCCTGATGGTTTCCGGAGGACAAGGTGTCCAAGCTCAGGTTAAAGCTGGGTGACCTTCGGCCGCATCAAAGGGCGATTCTAAAAAAAAGTGCAGTCAGTTTTGGGACTCCTCAACTTTGCCTGCAGAGTGATACCGGTGGGTAGGATATTTTGTCGTCGACTTGAATGGGTGACAGCTGAAGTTAAACGTGCACATAATTTTGTTCATCTGTCGACAGAAGTCAGGGAGGATATGGAAATTTGGGTGCATTTTCAGGATTTCATTGGTGTGAGGATCTGGCAGCATATTGTTGGTTTGCAAGGTTTTGGAGCCTTTTTTCAGGGGGAATGGTATGCTGCAGTAGCTATTTCTGCAATCTGACAGATGTATTATGGGCGATGGGTGTTGTTCTGGATCCAGGCCATTGTCACCCCATTACAAGAAGGAGGTTGCCTAGTGTTGTTTGCTCAGGCTTATGTAAAGAAGGGTCACCCTGGGGGTCCTAATTGGCCAGCACATGCTGATAGTTCTCCTCTTACTGAATTTTGGGCATGGATTCTGCGTGCTACGGTACTCACTTCTTTAGGATAGGAGTGCCAACTTCCGCTGCCTCTGGGGATACGAAGGGTTTTCTCCTGAGTGATCCTCCCAGCAAGATGGCCGATTGGCTATGGTTACTCTGTAGGTTTTCAGGAGTTGTTCCTCTTCGTTGGTTTCGCCCTGACTCAATGTTACTCTTCCTTCCCATCCTTTCTCTCTCTTCTCTCCTTGCTTATAGGCAATTAACCGCTGAATTGTTGTTTATTGTATAGGAATTTATAATTGAGGTTATTGGGTTACATAGAATATAGTAGTTTATTACGGTTGCATATGTATTTTCTTACAGGTGTGTGGCCTCAAAGAAGAAGGGCTTTAGTTGTGAGGCATTCATACGTATTCTGGGCGGGTAGGATGGTTAGTTGCAAGGGGACTCCGTTTCATCTGGAACAAATTCAAAGTTTGTGGCCGATTTGGGATGTTATAGCGCATCCTGAGTTACAACATAAGAATGTGGCCCTTTACATGTGAGACGCACTTCTCCGATAAGGGTATGGAGTTGTTTTTTAAGAATTTGGCTATAACCTTACGTAGCGCCGAGGGCAAGGGCTGTCTGTCCTCATTTTGGTTCTGTTCCAGCTGACTTCCCCACACATTTGGTGCCACCTCTTCACTCAAATCATAATATGGTAATTATTAATAAAAATCTATGCCCCCTTTTTATAGCCTAAAAGTTATCAGTGACGATATACAGTCAGGTCCATAAATATTGGGACATCGACACAATTCTCATATGTGGGGCTCTATACAGCACCACAATGGATTTGAAATGAAACAAACAAGATGTGCGTAGTTTATCTGTACTGGTTTTGTACCATTCTCCTGTGTAAGTCTGGCCTTTTCCTGCTTCCTTTCTCCTATGAGCTCGGTTCTGGGGACTGTGACCTGTTGTTGGGGTGCAGCCAAGTCCAACCACACCATCAGGGGCTCTGGAAAACACCACCCGATAACACAGACTCCACGCTCTGGAATCGTTCTGTAACAGTGACGCTATTGCGCATGTGCAGTGCTTGGGAGCAGAATTGCTCTTCTAAAAAGTGTCCCACCAATCACCACTACCCCCAACACCCAAGCCCCCCTCCCTGCATCTCTGCTCACCCAAGCTACCAAGGGCCCCCACAGTGGATCCAAAGGTATACACACACACACACACACACTATATACATACTATATAATGCACTCGAATATCAACTCCATAAACAAGAGGTAAGATCTCTATACACTCTATATACAATATATACTATAATGTATATCCACAGTGTATATATAAAAGCCATTCTGCTCCTTACCATTATACGCATGTGCAGTAGTATCCACACCATTGTGACACTACTGCGCATTTGCAGCACTTGGGATCAGAATTGCTCTCCTAAAAAGTGCCCCCCACCCACATAGCCGTCTACTGCATCTCTGCCCACCCAATCTAACGGCGTCCCCCGTATTATAGTAGTTAAATTAAACTTGAAACAAAAAAAAGGTCTAACCTAATTTTTCCCGTCTTTATGACGGGCTTTAGATTAGTTTGGAATAAATCTTTGTGGGTTGGAACGCATATGTGATTGGATTGGACTGCGATAATATCAGGTGTGCGCATTTCCGCATTATGAACGGACAATGTATAGCTTGGAGAAGAGAAAGAAAAGGGGGGATATTATAGCCATTTTTAAAAATATAAAGCGGTATAACTAGGTGCAGAAGGGTAGCATTTTTCAAGGGAAGATATATGTTAGAGCACAAAGGTATGTGTATGAACTGGATACTCGTAGGTTTAGAGGAAATTTAAAGGGGAGTTTAAAGGGGAGTTGATGAGAGGAATAGCTTCCCATCTGAGGTGATAGAGCCTAACACAGTAAAACAATTTAAATATGCTTGGGAAAAATATAAGGAAATCCCAGATTTAAAATTCATTGAGGGACAAATAGGATCTATGTTCAGTAAGGTTTAAAAAAAAAGTATGGGCAATCTGGATAGGATAATTGGCTGTCATGTTCTATGTTTCTGCGCTTCTACCAAACTAAGAAAATATCCCATGTGAACCTGAACTCACCAGCTGCGTCGTAGAACTGGAGTCTCTATGATCTGACTGCAGAAAAAGTAAGAAACATTTGAAGACACAGCATCATCCAAGGTGAAAAAATATCATCTAAAAAGAAACCTTTAACACTCACTTTTCCTAAGATGGGAGAATTTTCAAGCAAAACGACTTTATCATAGCAGGATGGTTTTGCACAATTCATTGCATTTAAAAAGACAGCAAATTCTCTCTCAGTAACTTGCAGAAGTACTTTGCTTATTTCTCATATTCACACCATTACTAACACTAATATTGCGTAGCCCTTTAGTTTGGAGCTTATTTCAAAATACATGTTTTTCTGTATGCTGCATTCACTGAATTGTATATGAAAAATAATCCAATGCTTAGTGTAAAGGCAATATCAGATTTTTTTTATAGCCTGTAGGGCATAGCAGCAAGGTGCAGCACTCTTGTATCATTATATTTTTTGAAAATATTATTTAAGCAAACCATGGAAAGTGCACATTCAGGAAAGGACAACCAATAGGATTCTAGATTTCATTTATTGAGTGTATTGTAAAAGTGGAAATTAGATTTAGCTTGTTTGCTGTGGTTAACAGTTCCAATTTTCTTTGGATTTGGTAAATCTACTCCTAAAAGAGAAATATTCTATATTACGAGGACATATGATATTTTTCTCTAGGTAAAGAAATTACATTATAAGTAATCTTTAATGAAGATTCAAACTATACATTCAAAAATACACTGTCTGTACCTTCATATTTTTACTGCATAGTAAGAGTACATGTAACAAGAAAACACAAGGTCACGCTTCTAATCAAATATATGAAATGTGTGTAAGTGTATATATAAATAAAAGAGGTGCAGCCAAGAACCAAAAGTGACCACTGTGTAAATACGAGGAACAAAAGACAGGTCTGGCGCTCCATACCAAGCATTATATAACACTATGTCAGCACATACATAAAAAGGTTTAGTTCACAATATAGATTTGGACCTCATTCATACTTAAGAATTCTTATGATTTTAGGTGCGTATATTTAAGAACGGATACACTGAGCATGCTTAGTAACTTTTCTACGCTATTAACCTAGGACTTAAGAACGCAAATTCCGTGCTTATACACTTAGGGCCTGATCCAGAACTACGCCCACCGTACTAGCTACGGCGGGCATAAGATCGGCTGTAAATTCGATCTGCTCATGCGCCGGGCAGATGTAGGAACAGCGTCCCCCCCAGCGTTACTATGTTAAGGTTAGTGAAGGTGGGCGGAGGGAGTTAGTTTAATAAGGGAGGGCTTAGCGTTACAACGCTCCTGTGCGAGCGTATTTTCAATTGCTTTCGCCGGCTGAGATTAGGGTAGCCTTCAGCCGGCGTAAGCAAGGGAAAATACAGCCGCACAGGGGGAGAGTCGGGGAGAGTAGACGCCGATACGCTGTGCTTTAGTAAGCATAGCACATCGGCGTAGTTCTGGATCAGGCCCTAAGAATCTAAAGTCTCTAGGTTCTTAGTAACATACACAAGAATGGGCGTTCCATGAATAAGTACCTAGGCAGATATGCAGATTTTCAGACACACAATGTGACAGACTGTGATTTTCTCCTACTTTATTATTAATTAATAAAAAGTAAGACATACACAAGATTCAAATGATCAGTTAGTATTAACTAAGGTTTTAATACAAAAAAAAATAATAAAGGTGATTCTAAAAATGTACGTAGTAAGCCGCAATTTTAAGAACCAGGATATAGGCATGCCTGAATAAAAGCTGTTAGCTTTCCGACGACTGAAAATAAAAGCAGTCACTAATTTAACAATTACTTTCTAGCACATAAAAGAAAAAGGAGCATTTTGAGGTTAGTGATCTTTTAGCATGACAGTTTGTGTTTATACATTTACCACATAATGCTGTTAACTGAAGCAGAACAAGCAGTCATTTAAACCTGGATGGATAATGCCTCTGAATTTGTACTGTATTTATGGTATAAGTAGAAGTACACATGTAACAAATTTACTTAAAAATGGTACAATTTGAATGCTGCTGCTAATTTCGCTGCTCGTCAAATTCAGAAGAAGTAACGTGTTTCCTAATACCAAATTTAGAAGTACTCCTATTGCCTGATTACATTTGATTACTCATTCTCATCAATACAATATACTTGGATTTATCACAGTATAAACTCGACAATATTAATAGGACCAGAATGTGCAATATGTATATTGCAATCAGAGTCATTTATGCAATCAGTACAATTTACAGTCAATGATCCATCCCAGAGTAATTAGATGACAGTAGTACAATATGTTGTGTGTGAATTATGACAATTTCTCTGAAGAGTTAACTCTCAATGAACAAAGGAAACATTAGATATTATATTACACAATGTTGTAGTCAGTGCCGAATTAACCACAGGGCGACCTGGGTCCCCCACACACAAAGGGGCCACCACAAACATCCAGGCCCTGATTCAGAGATTTCAAATAAGAACTTAAAGTTACACCTGGGCTAAACCATGTTGATTTAAGGGGAGTCAAATTTCATTTGTTGCAACAGTATTATAGTTAAAAGGTGATGTTTCCCAGCTCAAGTCTAATTAGCAGTTTAAAGTGAAGCTGATCAGGTATCTGTATGCAATAAGTAAAAGCAAAGCATTCTCCCTGCATGCATAGAATAAAATTCACTTGACTCCCCCTGAAATCAACATGGTTTTGCCCAGGTGTAACTTTAAGTTCTTATTTTCAGCCTCTGAATCAGGCCCCCAGTCTTCAGTGCTCTTGCAGCTCTCTAGGAGGATGGATGTCAGTGATTGATATCCTCATCTTAAGTATACTGGATAGCGGCCATGGCTGCGATAGTCAGTCAATTACTGACATCCAGCCTCTAGTCAGCTGCGGGAGTGCAGAAGACTGGATGGCGGAAACTGTTATAACTCATACAGACTGACTGGGAAATGAACCATGTGACCTCTCCCAACCACCAGTCAGCCTGCACATCAGGAGTAGTGACCTGAAGATGAAGAACAGAAAAAAGTAAGTGTATTTGTGTGGGTGTGTTTTTTTGTGTGTGTGAGTGGGTGTAGCTTTATAGATCTGTCTGTGTAGATATACATTCTGTGTAGATATACATGTCTATATATATATATAGAGCTATATATCTACACACAAACATGCACGTGTATGT
>WWET01005898.1:51418-73640 GCA_011038615.1 Limnodynastes dumerilii
GTTTGATGGGGGTGGTTCCAATGGGAGGGGGGTGAGGATTGGAGGGGGGTTACCGTGGAGATGTAAGTAGCCTGCAGTGCTACTGAGTGGCCACCTGGAGGGGGTAAAGGTGGCATTGTGCGGGAATGATCACAAAGTTAATGGGAAACTGATGAATTCATGTTATGAAGAATGGTAGTCTGTGTTGGAGGGGGTTGGGTTGATGCCTACTACTCCTGAAGAAGTCAACTCTGTTGATGAAATGCGTTGGTACATTATTTTGCATTAACACAACAAGTGTATATATCTTTATTGTGAGAATAAAGCACATGATCAGCATTTCATCCAAGCCTGATTAATACAATAGCCTCCGAACTACTCAGCCCGCATAGCGGGCACTACACGAGGACCCAGGGAACACTGCAGTGCGTGGACGCCGGGACCGGAACTCGTCATCCAGGCGCAACAGGAAGACGTCATCGGGAGGAGCCGGAACCGGCGCGCCATCTCCAGCAGCGGCCAAGGGATCCCCGCGGCACCCAGGACAGCAGCAAAAGAGCATCCAGATTGTATACCCTGCCTACTAATCAAGACGCCAAGAGGGTGAGTGCAGTTCTCTCTCTCTCCCCCACCCCCTCTCACCACCGGATAATCGCGCTAGGCGCGCACCGCTCTCTCCCTTACCTCCCTTGCTGCACATCATAGGAGAGGACAAACACGACCCCAGAGAAACATCAGGATGACGAAAGACCTACCTTACCACCTATAATCAAGACACAGAGAGGGTGAGTGCCACCAGCATACCTACTTCTCCTTGTTACATACAATATTACACTATTGTCGGTACCTATCTCCCTCTCTGCTCTACCTGAACCTGTACTACTCCATCTACGAAGCACGGACCACCACCACTCCACCGAGGCAGACCGAGCAGCATCACCTATTTTCAAGAACTGTGACTACATCCTTAAGGAGCCTGTCACTTCTCAATCCACTATTAACTTTTTACACACCAGACACATCAATCCCATCTCTATATCCACCTATCTACCCTATCACCACAGTGTACCTATTTACTTGTTACAGTTCCTTCCCTCAATCCCTCCACCAGCCTGTGTACCATTTCCTAATATATCAACATACTAACTACCCTACATAGGCTGTACCACCACCTGATACCCACGCCCCAATAACCCACAAGGGAGGCAGCGCTAATAAAGTTTGCTTTCAATCCAAACTTACCTCTATACATAACTCAGAGTATCATTGGGGTACTCTTAAGCAAACCCCAGCAGCGCCCCCCTGACCCACCATTCCATTCCATTCCATTGTGTCAGAGCGCTAAACCTATTATCTCAAGGAGCAAGTTGTAACTGAAGATTGGTCCTTGATTACAAAATGTAAAATTTTACAGTACGAGCAGGGGACCGGATTCAGACCTCCGCGCATGCAACGCACACATAGAGGTCTGTTAGTCTGCATGGAAGAAGGGAGTGAACTCCCCTGTTACTCCCCTCACTGATGTGCACAAAAGCACTAAAACACACTCTCACTGTAAAATTTAAATGCTCCCCCCGCCCCCATTCCGGAGTTTAGGCGGGCAGAGGGGATGCACCGCTCTATCAGATGGATCTCCAGACATAGGACCAGATCCTAAACTACGTATGCGAGCGATTTTACGTTAGCCGCTGACATAAAATTGCCCATTAGTATTTACTGCGCATGCGTGCGCCAGATGTTACGCCGCGTAAATCTGAACGTATGTTCCATTAAAGGAACTACAAACGAAGGGGCAGGTTCATCCATACGACACCTGTAGTTACGCACAGTATGGCCCGGGTTAGGCAGTTACATACGTGAATCCATTACATACGTCAGTATTTACGCTTTGAAAAGTTATGGTAGGGTTTGGGAAGTGTAAAATGGCCAAAGTACATACGAGCGAAGGGAGTGCCTAAAGGGGTGCATAGAAATATGCTAGCGATGCACTTAGGTCTGGATCTACCCCATACGCATGGAGATCCGTTGCGGAACATCCAGCATGCGCTTGTGCGTAGCCAGATATTAACTTGAATTCTGCAATCAATAAGTGAGGAGACTTTATTAAGTCTGAATCTGGCCCAGGATTTTTAAATGACCACTATGGTTTTAAGACAGTGACCAACCAATTTGTAGCATCTGAATATTTTTCCTACCACCACCACTAAAACAATAAAAAAGAATCTTTATACAAGCCTATATAATTCATCAGGTATCACCTTTTACATTTTTTATTATTATTATTATTATTATTATTATTATTATTAGTAGTAGTAGTAGTATATTTAATATAGCCAGCTTACTGTTTGAGAGGCATAATTACCCATTTTTTTCCTTTGAGATTTGCTCCAGGATGTTCACGTTGGTCCAGTGGCGTAAGTTCTTCCCAGTCGCCTGGAGACAAGATAATGTTGGTGCCGCCCCCCCCACACAAAAAAAATTATATATAAGTGTAGCAGCAATGCAAAATAAAGCAGCTGAAAGTGAAACTGATCACCATACAATAAGGAGCACTTAAGATAATAGCAACTTCATCCTAGTTACCTCCATACAATATATCCTAGCTATTGCCATACACACTGCACCCTTATATCACCATACAATACACATTGCATCCTAGTTATCGCCATACAATACACATTACATCCTAGTTATCACCATACAATGCACAATATATCCTAGTTACTGCCATACAATACACTTTCATCCTAGTTACCACCATACAATACACATTACATCCTAGTTATCGCCATACAATGCACATTACATCCTAGTTATCACCATACAATACACATTACATCCTAGTTATCACCATACAATACACATTACATCCTAGTTATCACCTTAAAATACACATTACATCCTAGTTATCACCATACAATACACATTGCATCTTTGTTATCACCATACAATACACAGTGCATCCTAGTTATACACATCGCATTTTAGTGACTGTCATACAATAATAGTTTTCATTTGTCATTAGCAGTGTGGTCTGCATGTAAATGTTGTTTGTTAAGTAAAGTGGCACAGGACTATTTCTATTCATATTTGTCTATAAAAATAGCAACTTTATTCCTATGAACAGGAAAAACCTATTAATATGAAAGAAATAGTCTCAATGTACTAATGTGATATATAGAATAGAAAAAAAAAACATTTTGCTGGGCTACATTCAATTTAATTTCTGAAAGTAAAACTATATGAGAAATTAACCAATGAATAATAGAAATCTACACATATTAAACATACCTGCATCCAGCCTTTCTATCTCCTCCTTCTGTTTGTTTCTCTACAGCCATCCAATATCCTTCTCCATGTGTGTGTGTCTCTAAAGCCATCCAATCTCCCCCACCACGTGTGTATCTCTAGAGCCATCCAATCTCTCCTCTCCTTGTGTGTGTGCGTGCCTCCACAGTCAGCCTTTCTGCCCCTTCCTTGTGTGTGTTGGACTAGTTAGCCTTTCTGCCTCTTACTTTTGTGTGTTCAATAAGCCTTATTGCCCGTTCCTTGGGTGTGTCCAGTCAGACCTATTGCCCCTTCCCTGTTTGTGTGTCCAGTTAGCCTTATTGCCCCTTCTTTCTGTGTGACCATTCACACTTTTCTTTCTGTGTGACCATTCAGCCTTAATGCTCTTTCTTCTGGGTCCAGCCAGCCGTATTTCCCTTCCTTCTGTGTGCAACCAGCCCGCCCTTTCCCCCCCCCTTTTTTTTTTTTTCAGTGAGCCTTATTGCCACTCCTTCTGTGTCCAGTCAGCTTTCTAGCCCCTCCTTCTGTGTATCCAACCAGCCTTATTGCCCCTTCCTTTTGTGTGTCCAACCAGTCTTATATCACCCTTTTTATTTGTGTCCAGTTAGCCTTGGCCCCTTTTTCTGTTTGTCCGACCAGCCTTATTGCCCCACCTGTGTCAAGCAAGCCTTATTGCCCCCTCCTTCTGTGTCAATTCAGTCTTATTGTCCCCCTCCTTCTATGTCCAGCCAGCCTTATTTCCACCTCTTTATTTGTGTCCAGTCAGCCTTGGCCCCTTTTTCTGTTTGTCCAACCAGCCTTATTGCCCCACCTTCTGTGTTAAGCCAGCCTTACTGCCCCCTCCTTCTATGTCCAGCCAGTCTTATTTCCCCCTCTTTATTTGTGCCAAGTCAGCCTAATTTGCCCACTTTTTCTGTGTCTCCAACCAGCCTTATTGCCCCACCTTCTGTGTCCAGCCAGCCTTATTGAGCCCTCCTTCTGTGTTTATTAAGCCTTACTGCCCCCTCAATCTGTGTCCAGCCAGCCTTATTTCCCCCTCTTAATTTTTTGTCCATTTAGCCTTATTACCCCTTGCTGCTGTGTCCAATCATTCTTATCGCCCCCTTTTTCTGTGTCAATTCAGACTTATTTCCCCCCTCTTTATTTGTGTCCAGTCAGCCTTGGCCCCTTTTTCTGTTTGTGTGACCATTATTATTGCCCCACCTTCTGTGGCAACCAGCCTTATTGCCCCTGCCTTCTGTGTCAATTCAGCCTTATTTCTTTATTTATGTCTAGTCAGCCTTATTTGCCCCTTTTTCTGTTTGTCAAACCAGGCTTATTGCCCCACCTTCTGTGTCCAGCCAGCCTTATTACCACCCCTATAAATTTTTTCCAGTCAGCCTTATTGCCCCCTCCTTTAGTGTCCAACCTGTCTTATTGCCCCTTTATAGTGTTTCCAATTAGTATTTTTGCCCTCTTTCCAGCCGTATTGCCTCTTGTTATGTGTCCACGGTCCACCTAACATTATTGTCCCTTATTGTGTCCATTCCGCTTTATTGATGCTGCCTCTTTACGTGTGTCCCCTCCGTGGTAGTTAAATCCCCATTCCCCATTCCATAATCTCTTACCTTTGCAGTCTTCATGCTTCCTGCTCTCTCCTCCATTGCGCGCGCTCTGCAGATTTATGACGCCAACGTGACCTTAGGTCACGCTGGCGTCTTGTGAAGAGAGCTGCGGGCAGCTGCCAGCTCTGCAGCCCGACTCTGAGCGGGGAGACAGCTGACAGAAGTGCTGGGAAAGAGGCAATGGATTCCATTTAATGCAAATTAAATGGAGAAGTGCCCAACTCCAGGCTATTGCCCAGAGACAAGCGCTTCCATTGCCTCTGGTACTTCCGCCACTGCGTTGGTCGCAATTGAAACATTTCACAGAAGAACAATTTGCAGACCTTGTCTACCCCAACAGACTTATTGTTGTTAATGTAACAAAAGGTGGTTTTACCAAGGATTAGTCTGCAGGGGTTATGCAAGCAAAATCTTTAAAGTTTGTATATTTTTAATTTCTACCATGCAGCATGTTTAAAAATTGTTATCATTTTAGATGAATTTGCTCCTAATTCAATGGGAAGCTCTATCAATGCACCATTTGCAATGATAAAACAATTCCATAAACATGACTTCAGTGCTGAAGCAGTTTCACAGCATTCTGAACACGATAGCAGTCTATCAATGACATTGTGTTTCTCTATCTTATTGATCAAGGTAATAAAGTCTGAGTTCGTATGCTCTCCATCACATTATTTTTGATATATAGTATTTTTCATTATGAATCTATCATGGACCAGGAAGAAGGAACTATGATGCGAGACACATTTATTTTGGCAAGGCTATTCTTCTAAATTAAGAATGTTTAGTAGCTTAAAACCAAACTGTGGCTAAGTAATGATTGAATTGAGGTGTTACATAGTAATAAATCTAATAACATGCATTTTCAAATTTCTTTTTTTAAACTTCACTTATCATACAATATGGCAATAAATTATACAAAGATACAAAGAACTGAAAACATAGTTTGGCTTTCTATTGTAGAAAAATTGTTAGAAAATATTATTATTTGTATTTTAGAAAACATTATTGCATTTTTAAAATGTCGTATTCAAAGTATAAAACATTTTATAAATGCTGTCAATTATTGACATAGGGAAGATCCCATGGGGTCATAGGCAATATACTTTTTTTTTTTATTATTATTATTAATAATGCTATTATTATTTTTATCGTTTCTTTATAAGGCACAACAAGGTGTTCACAGCTCCATACAAAATACAGCATCAAAATACAGTACAGACATACAGGACAGGGATAGACAGCATAGCACATAATAAAAAACAATATAAAAATATCACAAAAATGTGAAGCAAGCACAAACAGCAAGGCAAAATGAGAAGTGTCAAGTTTGGCAGATCAGGGAAGAGAGGATAGAGCGCAGCGAGAGGTTGAGAAGGAGCCACCAGGTTTGGATGGGGTAAAAGGGTAGCAGAAGGGGACAAGAGGATATGAAGTGAGGGGGGAGTGGTTTAGGAGGGAACACCACAAGGGTGGAGGGACCTGCTCATGTAAGCTAACACACTTAGTGGGAATGGTGAACTTACAGAATACATAATGGGGGAAGGAAGTGGACTGCTGCTGTGAGCGGAGGAAGGAAGGAGAAGAATGGATAGATGTAGGATGCAGTGAGGATGTTAAGTAGAGGAGGGGTAAGATAACCTATACAGATGCATTTTGAGTGAGAACTTGAAGGCCTGCAATGTGGGGGGAGAGTCTGACTGAAAAAGGGAAGTCATTCCAGTGCAGAGGTGCAACACGGAGAAGTCCTGGACACGGACGTGAGATATGGTGATCAGTAGGGAGATCAGACAACAGTGGTTAGCAGAACAGAGGGCAGGAAGGGGTGTGCAGGGAGATGAGGGAAGAGAGGTAGGGAACAGTGGCTTCATTGGTGTGGAACAAACGGACGCATGCAATGATGCGTAGGTAGAAATGACAAAAATGAGAGAGGGCACAGATGAAGGAAAGTGAGTAGTCAAGGATGACACCTAGGCAGTGAACTTCAGGGGAGTAGAAAACAGAGGTATCACTAATGCTTGTAGTGATGGAGGGGGAGGGAGTAAATCTTAGGGATAAGCACAATTAAAAATGATTTCCATTTTGTCTATATTTAGCTTGAGAAAGCATTTTGCCATCCATGTGGGTAGGGACACAAGACACTCAGAAATCTGAGACAGAAGAGAAGAGTTGAGGTCAGGGGAGGAGAGGTAAATGTACAATCAAAAATCACTTCTCAGCCGCGCTGTGGTAATCTAAATACAACTTATAGTCGCACCAAAAAAATCCTTGTTCTTATAAGTCTTTATATCAGTAGTCTTTCTTCTTCAAATTCTTCCACATAAATTCACATATGGAGGAAGACAAAACAAGAGAGTATTCATAGCGCAACACTGCAACACCTTTGTGAAAGAATATTTCTGGTAAGTATTCCACTCACTTTTTGATAACAAAGATTTGATTTTGTTATCAAAAAGTGAGTGGAATACTTACCAGAAATATTCTTTCACAAAGGTGTTGCAGTGTTGCGCTATGAATACTCTCTTGTTTTGTCTTCCTCCATATGTGAATTTATGTGGAAGAATTTGAAGAAGAAAGACTACTGATATAAAGACTTATAAGAACAAGGATTTTTTTGGTGCGACTATAAGTTGTATTTAGATTACCACAGCGCGGCTGAGAAGTGATTTTTGATTGTACATTTACTCCTTCTATGCGCCGTTCTCCAATGTTGTGTAAACTCAAAGAGATAAAAAAACGTATCATGTGCAGACTATTTTTTCTTATTCACCGATCCTCAAATCTTATGTACTCACATTAAACAATGCTTGTATCAATAGCCTTAGACATAGTCCTTATTCTTATTCACTGGTGAGGGTTCCAGGCTCCATACCCAAAAGAAAGAATAAAAGCCCCAATTGTGCAGAGATTACAAATATTTACAGGACATACATCCATATACACTCACATAATGTATTTCTTGGTTGTATGTGAATAGTGAAATCACTTCCAAGGAAGGCTGTCCCTTCTCTATGAGTGTCTTTTTTTGGGGGGGGTGCCAGAATTTTTCCGCCCTGTGCCCTGCTAGGTCCAAAAACGGCACTGCTGGGGAGGATGAGAACTTAGTTTAAAATCCTTCGCTTCACTTCCAGTGTCTGTCTGTAGTGTTTGTGTATCATCTGTGTAGAAGTGGTAGTTGAAACCAAAGGTGCTGATGAGGTTACCCAGCGAGGAGTTGTAGAGGAAAGAAGGAGCAGGTCAAGGACAGAGCCCTGAGAACACCGACAGGGAGCGGAGAGGGGACGAGGATAAGCTAAGGGTGGAAACAGAGAAAGTGCAGCCTGAGAGATAGGAGGAAAACCAGGAGAACGCTGTGTCAGTGAGACCAAAAGAGTGGAAGGTTTGAAGCAGAAGAGGATGATCAACGGTGTCAAAAGCAGCCGATAGATCAAGAAGGATGAGGATAGATTAGTGGCCCTTGGATTCGGCAGATAACAGATCATTGGTCACTTTAGTAAGAGCAGTCTCAGTGGAATGGAGGACTTGGAAACCAGATTGGAGGGGGTCCAAGAATTGTCAGTGAGGTATCTGGTGAGACGTTGGTAGACTAAGCGCTCAAGGAGTTTGAGGACGAAGGGCAGAAGGGGTATAGGTTGGTAGCTGGAGGGGGATATAGGGTTTTTTGAGAATGGGAGAGACTTGGGCATATTTGAAAGAGGAATAGAAGATAAATGGATGAGAGGCAAAGAGGTGTTTGAGAAGGGGTGAGGGAATGGGATCTACAGGGCAGGTTGAGAGTGGTGAGGATATTATTCGGGAGTGACTTTCATAACTTGTCGTAGGGTGTAAAGAAGAAAACTCATGATGGTTGGGTTGCAGGGTTGTGGAGAGTTGGGGAAGGATGGGGGAAGCAGGGTGGAGGAGATGTTATCAGAGCCATCTTAACAGAATTGTAGGCCCTGGGCAAAGCAATGCACAGGGGCCCCTACCCACCCATTCACAGAAATAAAAATGTCCCCCAGTATTCACAAATCATCACTCCAGCCCCCCAGTTCACTATCATGTCTCTCCAGCCCACAACCATGTGTCTCCAGTGTCCCAAATTCCCATTATGTATTTCCAGCGCCCAGTATTGCACAATATATCTCTCCAGCTCCCCAGTTCCCTATCATGTCTCTCCAGCTCCACATTATGTCTTTCCAGACCCCAGTATTCCACAGCATGTCCTTCCAGCTTCCCATCATGTCTCACCAGCCCCCACCAGTTCCATATATTTCTCCAGATCCCCATTATGTCTTTCCAGCCCCCCAGTATTCTACAGCATGTCCCTCCAGCTCCCCATCATGTCTCACCAACCCACCCGTATTCCACAGCATGTCCCTCAAGTTCCCCATCATTTCTTTCCAGCCCCCTGTATTCCACAGCATGTTCCTCCAGCTCCCTATCATGTCTCACCAGCCCCCCAGTTCCCTATCATGTATCTCTAGCCCCCCCGTATCCCTATCATGTATAATGTATTTGGCCCATTAGATTGTAATAAATGCAAGTTGCCCAACTACACTGTAATAATAGTAAGTTTCATTGTTAGGAGTCTATTAATATATTCTAGTCACATTAGCAGCCCTTCTGAAATATAAATGCACGTTTATTTATTTAAGGTGTACTATGTTTAATGTGTTCTACATATTGAATTGGCAGTGAACTTCAGGGGAGTAGAAAACAGAGGTATCACTAATGCTTATAGTGATGGAGGGGGAGGGAGTAAATCTTAGGGATGAGCAAAATTAAAAATGATTTCCATTTTGTCCATATTCAGCTTGAGAAAGCATTTTGCCATCCATGTGGATAGGGACACAAGGCACTCAGAAATCTGAGACAGAAGATAAGAGTTGAGGTCAGGGGAGGAGAGGTAAATTTGGGTATCATCTGTGTAGAAGTGGTAGTTGAAACCAAAGGTGCTGATGAGGTTACCCAGCGAGGAGTTGTAGAGGAAGGGGTGTGCAGGGAGATGAGGGAAGAGAGGTAGGGAACAGTGGCTCAGGAGATGGCCTTAAAGGTGAGGGTAAGGGATTTAAAGAGAGGTCTGAAGTGGGCAGGAAGCCAATGGAGGGTTTGACATAAAGGAGAGACCAAGGTAGAGTGGAATGAGAGGAAGATGAGCCTGGAAGCAGCATTGAGTATACATTGAAGGGGATGAAGACTCTATGACGTCATATGGCATATAGCGATGGCTGACGATGTATAACTGCAGAAAAAAACACGACTTTAGTAAATGAGGCCCTTAATGGTGCTTAAATTATCCATTTTATATTCTACCTCTAATAAGGTTTTGTAACAGGGGCAATAGAAAGGCCTGTAATTGGGGATAATTTCAAAACAATTAAGAATTAATAAGAGCTTATTATGTAACAAATATAAAACTCTACTGGCAGTAAAAAAATGACTACAATTAAGGGGTATGAAATTCAATGTATGGTATGACAGAGGGGGTAAGTGCTAATATATGTGACCTACTCAGACTATTCCAGACACCAAAAAGAAGAAAATAATGTAATTTTGTTGGATGCACTCATTTTTAAATCACATAAAAACATTACATCCATATTAATATTTATTAAAAATCATGATACCATTGACTTTTTGGTAGACTCATTTCCACTAATGGCAAAATGGGCTATCCTGGGTATTTTTCCTAAGGAAATGGGTACCTCATCACAGCATCGAAAACTATTGTTAGCAGTATCAGCCGCAGCCCGCAATACTATTCTGCAGGCATGGTTGAGCCCCACCCCCCCCTCTTTGGTTATGTTTCGGGAGAAACTTTTCTACCTTTTCCGTATGGACTGGATAGAGGCCTCACTCCAAAAAGAAGCCAAGGTTGATGCTTTTTTCCAAACATGGGAAGGGTTCATTCATATATTGTCAGAGGTGGTAAAACGGAGGATACGGACGTACTTTAGAAGCACTATGTGGTTTGGACTTAGAGTACATTATAATGACCCACCTATTCAGTTTGATGAAAACATGTCATAGCTCTTGCGGATGCGGTGCTGGAGGGGACTGCGAACACTTTACTAATGTTATCTATTTTATCTTGTCTACTGCACCAACTGGAATATTCTATGCTTTTGTCTTGTGACTTATCATTGAAGTGTCCAGTAACATCTTATGGATTTGTATGAAGTACATGTATTTGAGCTGAAGATTACTCTATTGTACTGTGATTGATTCTTTTACGTGTCATTCTTATGTCTTGAGCCAGGATGCAGAATTTTGTCGGGTAGGGATGTGTCAGCTTCAGCCAATCACATGGCAGCAGCCTCTGTGTAAGGCAGGAGCACCTGTAGCTCCTTGCTGATTATAGTGTTATGATAGCACATTTTCTCTCTTTCTCTCTCTTATTCCTTGCTCTTGGTCTTTCTCTCTTTGATTGTTGAGTGCCCATTCCTTATTGCTCCTTGTTTTCCTCTGTGTACCCATGCTTCCTTGTACCTTGCCTCTGGTGCTGATTTGTTAGTGTTTCTGTGAGAGTTTGCCCACTGTTGGTTCACTGTTTGTTTTTGGTGTTGTACTGTTTCACTGGTATATCTGCTTCCTTACATTTGTTTAGTGTTCTTACCCGCACTCAAAGGATCAGTCATTGGGGGCAGCGATCTGCCAGATTTCTGCTGCCCAGTCGTTCCTCATCCTTAGAGCTCCAGTAAACACCAGGTTCTGGTTAGACTCCAAACCCTAGTGGCCTATTTCCTAACACTTATTATTATTATTATTATTATTATTATTATTATTATTATTATTATTATTATTATTATTATTATTATTATTATTATTATTATTATTATTATTATTATTATTATTATTATTATTATTATTATTATTATTATTATTATTATTATTATTATTATTATTATTATTATTATTATTATTATTATTATTATTATTATTATTATTATTATTATTATTATTATTATTATTATTATTATTATTATTATTATTATTATTATTATTATTATTATTATTATTATTATTATTATTATTATTATTATTATTATTATTATTATTATTATTATTATTATTATTATTATTATTATTATTATTATTATTATTATTATTATTATTATTATTATTATTATTATTATTATTATTATTATTATTATTATTATTATTATTATTATTATTATTATTATTATTATTATTATTATTATTATTATTATTATTATTATTATTATTATTATTATTATTATTATTATTATTATTATTATTATTATTATTATTATTATTATTATTATTATTATTATTATTATTATTACACTGTCTTCCATAATAATAATTCATCTTTATCAGCATGTTGCATTAGAAAAGCACAAACCATATTCTTGTAACATAAATAAACCCAATTTAGTTACTTTGTGAATTTACTTTGTAAAAACATTTATTTGTAGGATCTATAACAATTACACTATATAACTAGAACTTGGTGGGCCCCATATGAGAATTTTGAAGGGACCCCTTATATATATCTATATATATTCCATAGACAAAAAACCTTGACAGGACTGGAGTCAGCAAGGCACAGGACTGGAGTCAGCAAGGCACAGGACTGGAGTCAGCAAGGCACAGGACTGGAGTCAGCAAGGCACAGGAGAGCTCTGTCGGGATATCCAGCTTCATGAAGACCAAGTAGATCTGGGCACAGCAGGGACTGTGCACAGAGTTTAAATAGCCCGCCCAGTGCACAGATTGGCTGGAGGAATCATGTGTGTTTGGTGAAGCATCTGAGAGGTTACTGGGAATCACCTGACAGGAGGCAAGATGGCGACGCCCATGCACCAGAGAGGCAATGATGCAAATGCCTAATCCCAGACATAAACACACATGTGATAATGGAGACTTTCACAGGAACTTCTGGAGGGCTGCAGAGTGAGGAAGCTGCTACTGGATGGCCTGTGACAGGGTAAGTATAGGAGACTGTCACTGCACAGTGACAGGCTCTGAAATCCAAAACTGCAGCACCGCAGGGAGAAGACTGCTGCCAGAAGACATCTGACAGGGTAAGTGCGGCGCTTGCAGCCGCAGACCGTGACAGAGATGGAGGAAGGGGGGCAGGCAGAGTTAAGGACAGAGGAGAGAGTGGTATTGTAGAGGAAAGCGGCTTTGTTGTGGCAGCAGAGAGAGGTAATGGGGGAGAGATGAAAGTCAAGTGAGGAGGAAAAAGCGGGGATTTCAAGGTGTGGTTGTTTTGTATGGTGAGGACGCATTTGGGTTTGGGGGTGAGGCGGAAGAGGAGAAGGAGAAGGAGAAGGAGAAAGAGAGGAGGTGATGATCAGAGAAAGGTAAAGTAGAGATGTAGAATTTAGTGCAGCGGTAGGTGAAGATAGGGTCCAGTGAATGGCCTTATATGTGGGTAGGGGAGGTGGTCCATCGAGTTAGGGCAAAGGATGAGGAAATAGAGAGAAATTTTGAGGTGCTGAAGTAAGAGGGGTTGTCAATGAGGATGTTGAGGATGTTGAAGTCACCCAAGCTGATGGAAGGGAGGTCAGAGGAGAGATAGTTCTCGAAGAACTGGTAAAGGAACCCCCTGGTAAATGACACCAATATAGGGAGGGAGGTCAAGGGGATTGAAAAGGTGGATGGAGTGGACCTCATAGGAAAAGAAGATGAGGGAGGGCTCAGGGGGGATAGTGCGGAAAGTGCAGAAAGGAGAGATGAGCTGGCTGGCGCTGCCACTATGACTATCGCTGGTACTGAGAGAGTGGGAGAAGTGAGACCTCTATAGGCCAGAGGATTGGGGTGGGGGCAAGGGCAGGGAGTTAGGACTGGAAAGAGAAAGGGAGGGGGTAGGGAGTGATAAGGGGTGCAGGTTCAGGATAGTGGAGCTACAAGTCATGATGTGGGGGTGTGAGAGAAGATGTTGAACAGAGAGGTCAAGGTGAGAGATGTGGAGGGCACCTGGGCAGTGAGACATGGGGCCTGATCCAGAGCTACGACCGCAAGCGAGCGTACGCTCATCGTAAGCGAAAATTCGTGAAAAAATTCGCACTGCGCATGCCCAGTATGACAGCTTCCGGTCGACTGGACGACATGAGCGTATAGCGGTCGTATTGTGTGCGAAATATTCGCTCGAGGGGCGTGCGTTCAGTACGACGGTCGCCTGGGCGCTCGTTTTACTACACGGAGGCGGGGATAGCCATTTAAATTGTACAGTATGGGCGTGCTAAGCCCGTACGCTCAGCGTATTATGTGCGAAAAATTGTACGGCCGACGGTAGTACCCAGTGTAGGGTATAGCCGCCGTAAGCAGGTACTTTACTATGGGAGTGTTAGGGGCGTGCATGTTTATTCGCACGGTCGAACGTACGCATTCGCCCGCCGTGCGAAATTTCGTAGCTCTGGATCAGGCCCATGGTGGCTAGACACAGTTTAGACACTGCAGCTGACAGGTAGTCAAAAGACAATGAGGCAGGCAAGTTAGAGAGGTTGGGGGATATGTATAGAGTAGAATAGCTCAGACCTAATGTGAGCAAACTAGCAAAAGACATATTTAAGATGACAAAAAATGTATTAAATGCCAAAGTAGACAGACACATTAAAAGGTAGCGACCACTCCCTTCTGGAACTAGTTAAATTGGTGTTGTACTGTTGTCGGGCTCTTAGATAGAATGTACTGAATGCTTGGAATGTGCAGTTGCACTGCTGTTGGTATCCAAGAAAAGCAGTGACAGCACAGATACATTACACTGCTGCTAATAAGGTTCATCAAAATGGGACAAGGCAATATGTAGAGTTTCTATACTGCACCTATGTCTCACTGTGCCAATTCTGATGTGACCAAATGTCAGCCAGTGCCACAAAGCCTGTAAAAGAAGGAAGTGAAAAGAAATGAAATGAAGTGAAAGATAAAGAAGAAGGGTAAAGAGACAAAGAGGATGGAAAGATGTGCAGGTTTAGGTAGGAAAATATGGGGTAGCATTTTCAGCCCAACTGAGAATAGATTAATGGTTGTTTAATTTTAGAGAGTACATTTCTTTTATATATATTTTTTATAAAATAAATAAAAATACCTCTTATATTAGGGTATTTTAATTGATAACTGAAGGACTGAATCCAGAATAGTATCAGAAAATGCCCACGTTTTGTTAGCAGTACATATATGAGGACTGCATTCCCAGGTTCGGTCTTGAAATGACTATTTCTGATGTTGAGGTGGAATGTGGAAACTGCTTCCACTATGTGTAAGTGGACGTATGGTAAAAGTACACTTTTCATACTTTCTGTGCCATCCACATTTAAAGTACGAGTGAGTGTAGCAGCATCGTAAGCCTTCCTCTGGCCCAGAGTTTTATATGTCATTACAGCAACACTTAATATAGGGCTAAAAAATACCCATACATAACAGACACTCAGATTGAAAATAACAAAATGATATATAAAATCAATCCAATAAATCATAACAAATAAAAAATAAGCTATTGCGATCAAATTCAAAGTTATTTTAGTTTATTACTGCAAAGGCTGAAAGGTCACCCCTGTCTGTCCACTGTCATAGTATTTTAATCAGTGGCATATGGTTGTTTCTACAGCTGATATTGGTGTTTAAAGAACATACATATATAAATTGCCTAAAGCTAAGTATAAATAAGACTGTTCTTATAGACCAAGAGAGAATTTGACTTTTAACCCAACAAATTATATATGTGATCTGCTCTTATGCTAAAGGCTAAGATATGTCTGCTACCAATTAAATGTGATTAGAAAATATATTTCTGCCTTCAACATGACATCTTATTTTCATCCAGTCACAAGATAAAAATTCATTGAATATCATCTGTTCATCTCACTCCTTGTTTTTCCTGTACACTATATATTATGGATGGTAAATAAATTGTGTAATTTCTAGCAATTAAAAAATTATTTATTTGTAAACATATTTAGTAAATCTAAATTAATCGGTTGTTCATTTATACTTTTCACATATTTACAGTTTTCCATTTTCACTCTTAGGCTCCCTTTATACCCATTTCACAACACTGCTCTTTCTATATCTTCTCACTACCCTGCTCCCTCTATACCGGTTGCATTCTCCGGTCAGAAAGTCTGATTTGCAAAATAGGGACATCCTAAAAATCCTTTTCGGATGTCCCTATTTCGAATATTACCAGTTTCTACTTTAATTTTCAGAATGGATGAGTATGCCGTTCAGCATACTTCACCCATTCTCCTTCATAAACACCGCCGCCGCCGATATCCCTATCGCCACTATCGCTGGACCGACGGGAGGGTTAGAATCAGGCTGCAGGGGAGGGAGGGTCAGGCTGCAGGGAAGGGAAGGTTAGGGTCAGGCTGTGGGAGATGGAGGGTTAGGGTCAGGCTGCAAGTAAGGGAGGGTTAGGGTCAGGCTGCCAGGAAAGGAAAGTTAGGATTAGGGTAGTGAGAGGGGAGGGTTAGGGTTAGAATTAGGGAATGGAGTGGGGGGACTATTTTAACTTGCTTTTCGGAGCACCGAAAGCTCGGTGCTCTGCGGATCGATTGCAATGCCTCCTCGTTTGAAACTGGTTGGGAGGAAACTTCTTACTAAACTGCTCCCTCTATACCCCTCTCACTACACTGCTTCTTCTATACCTCTCTCACTACATTGCTCTTTCTATACCCCTCTCACTACAATGCTCCTTCTATATCCCTCTCACTTCACTGCTCCTTCTATACCCTTTGCACTACATTGATCCACCATCTATACCCCTCTCACTTCACTGCTCCCTCTATACCCCTCTCAATACACTACTCCTTCTATACTCCTCTCACTACAATGCTCATTCTATACCCTTCTCACTACACTGATCAACCATATATACCCCTCTTACTTCACTGCTCCCTCTATACCCCTCTCAATACACTATTCCTTCTATACTCCTCTCACTACAATGCTCATTCTATACCCTTCTCACTACACTGCTCCCTCCATACCTTTCATATTATACTGCTCCTTCTATACTCCTCTCACTACACTGTTCCTTCTATACGCCTCTCACTACACTGCTCCCTCTATATCCCTCTCACTACACTGCTCCTCTATACCCCGTTACTACACTGCTCCCTCTATACCCCTCTCCCTATACTGCTCCCTCTATACCCTCGTACCACAGTGCTCCTTCTATACGCCACTCACTGCACTGCTCCCTCCATATCCTCTCACTACACTGTTCCTTCCATATGCCTCTCACTACACTGCTCCCTCTATATCCCTCTCACTACACTGCTCCCTCTATATCCCTTTCACTACACTGCTCCCTCTATATCCCTCTCACTACACTGCTCCTCTGTAACCCTCTCACTACAATGCTCCCTCTATAACCCTCTCACAACCCTGCTCCATCTATACCCCTAGTACTACACTGCTCCTTTTATACGCCTCTCACTGCACTGCTCCCTCTATATCAACTCACTACACTGCTCCCTCTATACCATCTCACTACACTGCTCCCTCTATACCCCTCGTAGTACACTGCTCCTTCCATACCCCTCTCACTACACTGATCCATCTATATCCTCTCACTACACTGCTCCCTCTATACCTATCTCACTACACCGCTCTCTCTATACCCCCTTACTACACTGTGCCCTCTATACCCCTCTCACTACAATGTTCCTACTATACCCCTCTCACTACTCTGCTCCCTCTATACCCTCTCACCACACTGCTCCCACATATCCCTCTCACTACACTACTCCTTCTATACCCCTCTCACTACACTGCTCCACATATAACCTTCTTACTACACTGTTCTCTCTATAACCCTCTCACTACACTGCTCCCTCTATACCACACTAACTACACTGTTCCCTCTATACCCCCTCACTACACTGTTCCCTCTATATCCCTCTCATTACACTGTTTCCTCTATACCCCTCTCACTACAATGCTCCCTCTTTACCCCTCTCACTACACTGCTACTTCTATACCCCTCTCACTACACTGTTTTCTCTATACCCCCTCACTACACTGCTCCTTCTATGCCCCTCTTTTCACACTATTCTCTTTATACATCTCTTCTTACTGTTCTCTTTAGCCCCTCCCTTGCTGTTCTCTGTATATACCTCTCCTCCTGTACTCTTTAGCTACTCCCCCCCTGTTCTCTGTATATACTTCTCCTCCTGTGCTGTTTAGCCCACCCCACTGTTCTTTTGACCTATTCCCCCTTCACTTCTTAAAGCCTACTCTCATTTATTTGCTTACTTATTTATTTCTCTTCCTGTCAAAGCTTCTCTCACCCCTCCCCCTGTCTCTTGACTCACTGGACAACTGAAAGAAGGTGTCAGGGAGAAAAAGCTGGCAATACTGATGCCTGTATGTGTGTGAGCATTGATTGTTCACACGTGCAGGATATCTGTATAATCTGCCATTTATATTAAGGAAAAAACGCATAGAATAGCTGATGGATCCGCATCATTCACAAAAATAAAGCAGTATTAGAAGGACCACATGTCCGGCGCAGCCTGCCACTGGTTCTGGGCATGCACAGTTTAGAGAGAGGGGGAACGATTTGAGAGAAATCGCCATAAATCACGTGATTTGACCCTTTAAACTTACATCGCGGTATTCAGAAAGGGTCAAATCGCGTGATTTATGTGTGAAAGAAATCGTCCAGGTGTTTGCCACTGAAAATCTAGAAAAAAAAAATAGCTGTATTCACTAAAGGCGATTTGAAGAAATCACCTTTAGTGAGAATTAAAATCACATAAAAAAATATCGCAGCCAGAGAGGTGCAATTTCACTGTGATCTCCCGTCCCTGACCAGCAAAAACACATGTCAATAGACATAGAGGACCTGTGTAACTGACATCTCTTATATAAAACACTGCCCCTTAGCGACCAAATGGTCATTTGGAGCAGTACCGAACAAAAATAGGAGGTGTCCTTTTCGTGGCAACTGGAGAAGACCCCAGAGAACTGGACCACTGACTTCAAGCAACGGGAATCCAGACTCCAATCAAATGCAGAAGATTCAGCAAATCCAGCAGCGCTTCCCCAGAGAGATGTCAGCAAACGGTGAGTGCCCAAAACTTTCTTTTTTTTTAAACAACACACACTGCATACATACATTTAGAATAGGAGAATATGACCACCGGAGGTAAGTGCACACATTAGGGAACATTGTTAGTTAGGGAATATTTATTTTTTACATGCCTACTTAGTGTAAGGGGTTAATGTATGTTTGTTGCTTACTGTCTTTTTTTTTTTACAAACACTACACGCAGCGCCGCATGGTTAGAAGCCTTACCATGCTGACGCTAATATTACTACAAGGCTTAGCAACGCTGAGCCTTGTAGTTCTATCAGCACAGCATGGCTAAGGCTTTCAGCCATGCAGCACTTAGTTTTTTTTTTAATCTCACACGAGTTGCTGTGATTTTTTAAAGGGCTAATTGCGGTGGTTTTCTATTGAAAATCACCGCGATTTAGCCCTTTTAAAATCTCAGCAACTCGTGTGATTTGATTTAAATCACGGCCAAATCGATTCTTTCTGAATCCCATGATTTCATCTAAAAAATCGCAGACAAATCGCCACGAGATCAAACGATTTGAAATCACAGTCTCAAATCGTTTTTTGTAAATGAGGCCCTAAGACAGGACTTTAATAATGGAGACATAAATTAAAAATACACTTTGATCTCTTGTTGATCAGAAATCAGTGGAGTTCCTATTCAGTTTTCACAATAATTACTGAAAATATTTTTTAACTGACAATTTAACAATTAATTAATATGGATGCTGTCATTTGTATTGAGAAAGTTTTCCAACCAGTGCTAGACACACCCATCGATGGAACTAGCCCCACTCCTTTGTTGGTACAGGACATACCCCTTTGTTTATTAGAGATCACAATCTCCCTGATATTAATTTGCAAAAGTTGGTAAGCATAATCTACAACATGTTAATATCCCTCCTGTACTGCATAACAAGTCAGTGACAACACAATTTGAACATTCAAGAAAACATACAGTGTGCCTTAAATGAGCATTATACAAACCGCATAGAAGAGAGTCTTATTTTGCACCGTGATATATAATTTAAGGAGCCTAATTTTTAGTGTCTTTCATAGCAATGTGGGAGAAAGGTGAAGGTGAGCTGATAGTCATTTGAATGATTAAATAAAGAAGCTGGTAATTTGTAATTTTTATTTCATTTGAGCTTGGCAGTATTAAAAAAAATAAAAGAATAATTAAAAAACAAACCTATTATAAAGGGCACTTCACTATGTGTGGTAAGGTAATAAATGCATTTTCTGTATCGCAAAGAGTAATGACATACCAATTGTTTAGTCACATTTCAAATATACTGCCCAGTAGTGCAATGTAATATAAAAATAAACACACTTTTTGCTTATAAACTATAAACCAAGATTTCTTAACACAATAGACTCTCTTTACATGCTGACTAAAATGTTTAGGGAGATGATAGTATATTAAACATCATAATATTAGGTATGCTCCCCATTCTTTTACACAATAAAACATGAGACATGGCTACATCTGAGTTAACATAGAACTACATTAATAAAGGAGTGTATTATTCTATGGAATTATACAGCTGTTGGATTTAATAAAGTATTTCTATGTAACAAATCTAATTTATGATGTATTCCCAGAAGAAATCTTAGAGACCTAATGCTTGGCTAATGAAGCACAAGAGTTTGGCTCCTTGAAGTATTATTTCAATTATGCCCAGAGTGCATAATGGAACACATGAAAACCTCATTGCCAACTTTATCATGTTTCCCTTAAGCAAGACAAAATATTATTAGAGGTGCAGGAAGAAAAAGGAAGTATAGGTACCACCATAAATCTCTGCAAGAACTAGATCCAGACCTCAGTCACAAGATCATAGTCTTCAGCATAGAGAGCATATGGTGCCCCATTGCATTGGATCCAGCCTTCCATATGGTGAAAGGTGGGAAATCCCTTTGCACTCATGGTCTTACGATTCCTGAACGATTTCTGAACCATCCTCACTTAAAATGGGGACAACTTGGAAGTCTGGATAGAGCCGAGGACAACGTACATTTTCCGTACTTTTCCCCTTGCCCCTCCCACTTGCATACAAAAGCACAGCATCTCACTGTCGTTTACACTTCCAGTGTGAAAGTCTGGTTCAGGATTTATATTGGAATTGCGACATGTGCAAAAAAATTGACATTTTACAGTCTTAGTAAACAGAAAACAAGCCTTTTATGAAAGTCTGAATATGGTCCATTATTACAATTCTAATAATACTGGACCGGTTTCACAACTACGTGTTTTGGTAAAGTACGTGCCGATTTCTAAGTGCTGTGCTAATGCGCATGTGTAGTAAATATTTTATGCTATCTATGTAGCGTTTCGTCACGTAGATTGCGTACATGCAATCTAAAAAGTCCGCATGTACGCAATCTACATACCAAAACGCTATGTAGATAGCGTAAAATATTTACTACGCATGCACGTTAGCACAGAACTTAGAAATTGGCACGTACTTTACCAAAACACGTAGTTGTGAATCCGTCCATTATGTATAAAAAAATCTGTGAATGTATTCATCTAGTATGTAAAAGGAAAGTGAGAGCTAGAATCTGATTGGTTGCTATGGGCAACATCTCCACTTTTCCAAACCCACAGCTTAGTAAGTCTGGCCCATTGAGTCACAGAATTACTTTACCTTACAAACAGTTAATTAGGGACTAAGATGCACTGACAAGACTTTTGTGATCAGATGCCGTCGGTAATGGGAACCAGTTGACTTCTGCCTGGAACAGGCCAAAAGCCACAGATGATTGCTGGCGGACACTGCATCAGTTTCAGTATTCAGGAATAAAAACCTGGATTTAAGGTGAGTCTCAGAAATACTAGAAGCATGACATGGGAAAAAGAGCTCAAGAACAAGGGCAGTGCTGCAACATGAAGAGACTATCACTGGCAAGTGTGGATTGTTATGTGGTGCCTTAAAAATATGAGGCAGCCTATCAGCATAGGTTACACACTTGCATAAGTGCTAGAAGCTAATACTTCTAGCAAGGGCGTAACTATAGGGGGTGCAATGGGTTCAGTTGCTACGGGGCCCGGCGGCTTAGGGGCCTCGTCTGCCCAGCAATCACTCACTGCACCCCCACCTGTCCTGTACTTTACGGTTTATTCATCATTAGCATGATGAGCTTATTCTTAGCAGCGCTGTGGAGTCTCTCCACAGCGCTGCAATACAGGGTCATCCTGTCCAGCACTGAGTACCATGTGACTGCAGGAGTCACATGATACATAATGCAGGGCGGCATGATTGAAACGCCTGGTGGCTTTTATCACTGTCCGCGGCTCCCGGTATTTTGTCCTCTATTTTTTTTTTTTACT
>WWET01005899.1:16955-32553 GCA_011038615.1 Limnodynastes dumerilii
GATAATTCCCCCAGACTGGCAAGCTGGACCCCACAAGGAACCACCCTCAGCCTTGGGCTGATTCCATATTTAAAGGTACCTTATCAGCCTTCTCTCCTCCCCCTGGCAAGGAGAGGTGATTGGTTAGCAGTCTGTGACCTCAGTATGGGGCTGACCTGAGCTTCTGGAACCTGCCCCTCTGATTTTGATAACTAAAGGGATGAAATCATATTTCTGCCTATCAGTGGTTGTACCACTGATACAAATATGATATTCATATCCCTGAGAGTATGACAGACAATTCGCTACCAAACAGTACCTGGCTAGGATATATACGCACCCTGTAGCTTATCAAGGCCCTTTCCAACAATGCCACCGACTCCAAAATTATAGGTATTGCCAACCAGAGCAAGTGTCATATTTCTCTAAAGTTTGGGGTTTCCACCAATATGAGAAGATATGAATTTTCCCAAAATATGGGCACTGCTTTGATCCTAGCATTAATTACTGGTCAAACTTCTGCATGTCTTCCAGAGACCTCTGCAGAGACAGGCCCCCTGGTGAGTTGCAGCCAGCTAGGTTCTTTGAAGCTCCCCTCAAGTGTGAAAGTTATCTAACTAACTTCCTTTCCTGTGACCAAACATTTGCCATTCAGTCAGACCCCTTGAGGTGACAACTGCCCTTCATTAACTGTAGTTGTCCTTACCAATAATTAACAGAGAAATATTGTAAATTTCATACAGGAATCATACCCGTTCCTGACAATATGTGATAAGGGGAGAGGGATGTGACTGTTGGGTTTAATATGGTATGATAAATATTGGGCGACTATGGTATGACTGTGGGATATAACAAATTATGTCCCTTGGCTTTGTGTTTTGTTAACAGGACCCTTTGTTTAATTGCTAGGCAACTTCTTGTTAAAAGACACAAGGCACTAGACCTGAGTGGGAGGTGAGCCTTAGTAGTAAGTGAGCAGCAGGCACTGTTAAGTTTGGGCATTAGTTTCCTGCACTTTGATGATGTTAGGGAGGTAGACTGTTGTTCTTTTTCCAACTGTTAATCCTACAAAATTACTAAGATCAGGTATACTTGGTGAGTAGTTGTACTGTTTGCCATGTTCCTCAATTACTCAACTTGCAACCAAAAGGTATGTGAGGCTGAAGTAAGTGATGACAAAATGCTCTTATATATAGTTACCTTTATCACTCCTAAGCAGGTAATTTGGCCATATAAGATAACTAGATGTGTTTTCTTCTCAGGTGCAAGAATATTGCGACATGTGACATGAGGGAAGAATGGGTGTAAGTTCTCCCCGGCATCCTTTGAGATCTGGCAGAAGACTGGTATGTGCATTGTTGCACATAAAGTCATCCATTCTTTACAGTCTAATTATTTATTTTCATAGCACCATAAAGCTACTTTGTATGTTACAACTGGGAACAACACATAGGAATTAAGATTGTATTTGCTAATATGTTTGTTACTTAGTTTCACATCCTTAAAAAAATCAACAAATAAGCACATTGTATTTAAAACCAAAACATGTTTTCTTAGACACTTCCTGAATTTATAGTCTTGTGTCTGAAAAAAAGCTGACTGTAAAGGAAGAACACATCATTTTTTTGCTTTGTTTTGTAGATTCACATATTTTAACAATTACTCAAGCTTCACTTCAGCTCGTATATTTTGTGGGTATTTTTGTGGTGGAGAGAAAGTTAAGTTTGAGAAATGTGTCTTTCTCAAAAAATATTATAAAAAATGCACATTAAGAAATATATTCTATAAGAGGCCAGATCCAAAACCCTACCATTATTTTTATGCATTGACTGGGGTCCATACAGACGTGGATTAATGCCTGTCTGGTCTTCCCCACCCCTGACCCTTTAATTGAATGCCTATGCTGCATGCGTACCTGAAGGGTCGGCCCCTTCATCGTACCTTTTAACATACGGAACTAAATTCCGTACTTCAGAAGGTATCATTAAGTAACAACTGGCGCACCCATGTGCCGATGTTACTTGTCAGGGGACTTATGCAAATTACATGATGTTATTAGTTCCGGATCCGGTCCCAGGAGTCAAAATGAAGAATCCTGAAATTAGAAAAACTTTGTTTCACCGTGTGATTTTTCATCTACTCAAAATTTATTTTACTATAGCCCTTATTAGTCTTATAGAAATGTATAACTAGACTGGAAGTAGCTCTGACCAAGTAAGAAACCCAAAAACTGGAGTATATTTGTTGAAAGTCTCCAGGGGCTTGTTGTTGTGATTGCTATAATAAGCTCCGCTGCCACTACACAATGTTTCAGATCAGAGCATTGTGAAGATGGAGTGGAGCCAAAAGAGTAATTTGCATTAATCCTCGTCCTGTTGTTATACAAATTTTCAAAGAATCAGAATCAGAGAATAGCAAAAATGTATTTATTTATTACAGAAACAGGCCATGTACATGTACAAAGTTTGCAAGACAATTTCTTTTATAGGTAGTAGGACAGGAAAATATAATCCTAATGGCAAGATACAGTAAATTATTCTCAATACACTCGGGCAGTGATAACAATGAAAAAAAAAAAAGACAAAAAAGTATGGATATTATAACAATACTTTTTCATTCTTTTTTTGCTAGAAAGCTAGCTTTTTGCTAGTTTTTTTTTTTTTTGCTAGAAATGCCTGACAAGGAGATTTTTAACTTAAAAAAAATAGATAATACATAATGTAGTTAGATGTCTAAGAAAATACGACCTCTTGTCCTTGATACAATACTTATAAGTTACCAAATAGAAAGGTTTTATAGTTATTCTGCACTTCTAGGGACTAATCTAGAGGTGAGCATATGTCAGCTCACGCATCTTGGTGATATTTTGAACAGTGTATGCTCAGAAACCCTTGTCTTGCAACCAAGTTCAATCCAGAGCCTAAAGTAAATTACACTGAGGTGCCTTGCTTTCTAAAAAGACTTTCATGAATGTGTACGGGTGGAGGCACATAGTCAATTAGATGACTGGGCGTGCCCCAGCAAGTGCACCCGATCCAGATCTGTACACAATCTGTTGTCCAATATGTGGATACATTTGCACTTACTAAGGGGCATGTCTAAGTCCAAGACATCTGCCTGCATGAAAAAGCAATTTACATTGGTATGAATGATTGTAGTAGATTAATATTGATAACTTATTTTGTGAATACATGACTAGATTCAGAACTCAATCCATCACCCGACATCCACAAGCTGCTTGCAGAAGTTGGGTATTTTATTATAGCAGTTTCATATGCTAGGAGATCCATCTAATGAGGCGTTCTGTTACATCCGCATGCCTAATACCCGCAAAGGGGCTGGGAATAGGTATACAGATGAAGGTGAGTGAGTGGCAGTAGACATTTCTGCACGGATCTGCGCTTGGACGAATGCAGATCCACCCAGAGATCTTAAAGTCCACACATGATTATTTCAAGACATACTACATTATTGAGCATATTATTAATGCAAAATACACATAAAAAGATGCTCATAACAAAGCAGATTCACAATGCAAGCAAAGATTTTTATAAAATGTAACTGTAAAACTACATGCCATGCAACAGATATACACATACATGTGAGAATACTTTAGATGGTGTAGGATGCGTTGTCCCAGAGCTCTCAACACATATCCTGTTTAAAGGCTCCCACTGCCCCTCCAGCTCTTGTTACTTACCTGGGGCTGTGCAGAAGAGTGGGCTGCGGCTCCCAGTCCTGCTCCGGTGTTGGCGCTGGTGCCAGCAGGTGCAGCCAAAGTGTGGCAGAGGAAGGCATGGTGGTTGTTGCTGACTGAAGCCCCAGTTCTCCGTGTGTGGGTATTGGTGCAGCTTGGAGGGAAGGCTGTACTCCACTGGCCTTCTGGGGGTGAAGTCTTGGACTCCGTGGGGCAGGATGTAAGCTCCCCTCTCCCCTTAGACTTCCTCTATTCAGTTTTGGTGTGAAAACTCCTCACAGAGGAGTGGGCAGGTGCAATTTTCCCCAGTCAATCCTGCTCTATTGCCCTGCAGAGTGAGAGGCTGAGGGTAGTGGCGTGTGGAGCTGAGTTCTGCTGGCTGCAGAATCTCTCTGGATTTCCTTTCATGCCCTATCTACTCTTGCCATAACTTACAGGGAGCCTGACTGGATCAGCTTTCCTGACACCCTGCTGCAAAGATCTTTAGTGTGTATTGGACCGACCCTGCAAGAGATTATTGATACCTGGATCATACTACACTCCCCAAATATCCTGTCTATGTGTAAAATTGCATTGAAGATTTGCTTCACAACATATTTTGCAATTAACTGTTTACTGCTGGAAAGCTGCTGTTTCTACTTGTGATTCTACATGGTTCGCTTTTAACCTGCATTGGAAGAGATTTTACACAGAGAAGATTACCTTAATCTGGGAGATTTATTTCTCACCTGTGATTCTACATTTCTTCTTCCCCATGAGGAATACAAATATTTTTGCTATGCCTCCTACAGTCTATTACATTACATCTGGTGGTTGCTGTTTATACCTGAGATTCTACAAATACACACAATCGTGGGTGTTTGGATCAGGAGCTTAAAGGTACTGCGTTTGCGCTCTCCTTTTTTTGCTGCACTTATTCTAGTCTCTACTAGAATAAGGATTAAAAGGATTATAACAATTTCAGACCTGGAAGGCCATTACCGATGCAACAATCTACATTTTGTGGGTTTTCCTGAGAGGGTAGAGGTAGCGGATCCTGTTCGCTTTTTGTATTCTTGCTGGTCCAGGAATATGAAAGAGAAGCCTTCTCCTCCCAATTTGAAATTGAAAGGGATCACCATCTGCCACTGCAGGCTCCACCAGGCATGCTGATTGCACGGATACTTAATTTTCGGGACCATGACGCCATACTCTGTCTATCTAGACCAGAGGTCAGCATTCCACGTCTCCTGAGTCGCATGTGGCTCTTTCAGCCATCTGCTGCAGCTCCCTCTGAACTACAAGTTTAGCAGTCCGGAGGTCCCCCCAGACCAGGGCCAGTGCAATCCGCTCTGCGGGGGGATGCGATGCATCCCAGCGCCATGCTGGATAGGCTCCGGTCATCCCCCCGCTCCGCACTATGCAGACTGGCAACGCTCATACAGGAGGTTCCTGTATGAGCTGCCGTAGTAGTTACATAGGGCAGTGCTGCAGCAGCTCCTACAGGAACTTCCTGTATGCACATGAAGGAGGAAGAGTGCCGTGGAGGAGGAAGGAAAGAGGGACACAAAGGTAAGTAAAAAGGGGAGAGGCTGTGAAATATGGTGGGGAATACTGAGGGGGGCTGGAGATATGCTTACAAGGCTGTGATTCTTTTGTATTGTGGAAACAAATGTTTCCAAGGAAGTCTTTTTTAACTGCATTGTGGTTACAACAATGTTGAATTTATTTATTTAGACAAATCGCCTTTAGTGAATCCAGTAAACTGTATTTTTTCAATGCCAAACATCTGGACGATTTTGTCCAGCGATGTTTGGGGAGTCAAATTTGCTAAAGGTGGGGATACTGGAGGGCTGCAGAGATATGATGGGGAATACTGGGAGGCTGGAGACACATGAAGGAGAATATTGGGAGACTGGAGACATTGATTTCATAAATGCAACACACTATAGTTTTTTCTTATATATAGCATAAAGGTGAAAAACAATATATGCAGTGTTATCTTTATTTTAGATGTCAAAAGGGTTTTGTGGCTCCTGAGGTTTTTTTTCTGGGGGAAACAGGTCCATATAGCTCTTTGTCTAGATCAGGGGTAGGCAACCTTAAACACTCAAAGAAGTCCTATTAATTTGGATAATGCCTCTATCTCAGCAAACCTGGATTTCACCGTGGATGTGCAAAGGTCAAGGTGTAGGGCTCAATTCCTTCTTACAAAACGATGTCTCAGAGACTTACAACTTCCCTACATTCCTGGCTAAATTAAGGGTTGCTGCAGATGGCACCTCTCACTTCTTCAACACCCCAAGAGAGGCAATGGACTGGATTGAGCAAAGAGGCACCAGGACATGTCAACCACCACCATGAAAGAGTACTATTTCTCCTCAGTCTGTATTATCATGATTCATTCAGCTTGTGATAAGTATATTCACTTTCTCTTCTGTATATAGTATGTTGCTCCCAGGATTGTAATTTTTGTTTAAATGGGTAGCCGAACATAAGGAGCTACTACTTAGGTATTGATTTTATGACTAGCTCCCGCAGTGCTTTTAGTTGTATAAGAGTTTGTAAGTGCTAGCTGCGTGCTGCTAGGTTAGGTTTGAATAGTGTTTGGAAGAAGGTATTGCTCAGTTGGGGTGGGTAATTAAGGGTGGGGTAGGGTAAGGACAGGATGAGTGGGAAGTTATTGGGTAAGGATTTTTTTGGCATACTACATTACATAGTGACGCAAGTATTTTTTCAAACTGGGCATTTGGACTCATTTGTTTTCATGGCAATGTAAATTGGACTTTAATTAGGGAATTAAGGCATGTAATCTGATATATGGATATGAGCTGGGCATCTTGTGTTGTATTAACCTCCCCTAAATACAGTAATTTTGAGGCTATGGTCTTGGAATACTAGGGAGTTGAATGACAGGATTAAGAGGTTCTTGGAGCTTAATCAAATCTGTAAAAACAAAGTAAATACAGGGGCTAATTCAGAGTTGCACTTACACCTATTTTTAGGTGCAAATGTAGACCTGAGCAATACCATGTTGAATTGCAAGGGGAGGTGGATTTAAATTGTAAAAACAGAATTAAAATTAGGAGGGGAAGTTTCTCATGAGATTTTGAAAAAAGTTTGCCGCTTTTATTGCTGTCTGTCTGGGCACTGCAGTACTTTGCTTTGGTGAATTCAACAACGCTTTGGATGTGGACCTGGACAGATGGAGAGAGGTCCCCGTATGCGTATCCTCTTCCCCTGCTTCCTTTTTTAAGCTCCTTAACACACTGGGTCTGATGGATATTTGGAGGCTACGAAATCCAGAATCCCACCAGTATTCTTGCCATTCACTTTCCCTCAACCACCTCAGATGGGAGGCTATTCAACTTATCTATCATCCTTTCAGTGAAGTAATTTTTCTGCACATTTCCTCTTAATCTACTACCCTTCAGTTTACATTCATGCCCTTGTGTTTTATTACACCTCTTCCTTTTAAAAATGCTACCCTCCTCTAGCCATTCATAACCCTTGATATATTTGAAAGCTATCATATCCCCCCTCTCCCTTCTCTGCTCCACTTGTTCAGTTCCTCTAGCCTTCTTGGTATGTTTTGTGACACATGCCATGGACCATTTTAGTTGCTCTACCTTGCACAGTCTCTAATGTTTTTATGTCTTTCTGGAGATATGGCCTCCAGAACTGAACACAATATTTTAGGTGAGTTCTTACCAACTATCTATAAAGGGGCATCACTGTTTGTCTCTTTCTGCTACTAATTCCTCTCCCTATGCAACCAAGCATCTGACTTGCCTTTCTCATTGCTTTGTTACATTGCTTGGCTACTTTAAGTCACATGAAATAATGACTCCTAGATCCGTTTCCTCCTCAGTAGTTTCTAATATAGTGACATTAACGATATATTGAGCTTTTGGGTTTTTGTGCCCCAAGTGCATAATTTTGCACTTTTTGGCTTTAAACTGCAGTTGCCACACTCTTGACCATTCCTCCAGTCTACCTAGATCATCCCTCAATTTGTGTACCCCTCCTAGTGTGTCTACCCCGTTACATATCTTTGTGTCATCTTCAAAAAGACATATTTTCACCTCAATACCACAGGCAATATCACCTATAAAGATATTAAATAGTATTGGTCCAAGTACAGAACCCTGGGGTACTCCACTGGTTGCATTACCATCCCCAGAAGGGATTCCATTTACTACTACCCTCTGTTGTCTATCCTGTAACCAAGATTATATCCATCCAACTATCTTTAAATTCAATCCCAAAGTTTCCAGCTTATTTAACAGTCTGCAATGTGCACAGTGTCAAAAGCCTTACTAATATCTGGATACGCTGTGTCTACAGCTCCCCCTTTATCTAATACTTTGTTTGACATGATCTTCCTCCCAGTGAATCCATGCTGCTTGGGATCCTGTAAGTTACTGGATTTAAGATACTGTACAATTTTTTTCTTTAGTGTGTTTTCATTAATTTCCCTACTACTGATGTTAGACTCACTGGGTCAGTAGTTTGATGCTTCTTCTCTACTTACACTTTTATGCAGAGGGAGGACATTTGCTATTTTCCAGTCCTCTGGAATCACCCCAGTTATTAGTAACTGAATAATTTAGTTAATGATCTGCCATAGCCCTTTCACCCTCAACAAGAATCTCTCTCTCCGTTTTGAGCCTTACAATACCCCTTTTTTTTTAATTTTATTTATATACCTAAAAAAAGCTTTTGTCCCCTTTTTGTACCAAGTGGGCCAGTTTTTCCTCAGTTTGGGCCTTTGCTGCTCTGATAACTTTTTTAGCCTCCTTCTGTTTTGCAAAACCAAATACCATCTTTTTGCTTTCACTATAGTTGCTACCTCTTTTGTAAACCACATTGGCTTTCTTTTTCTGGGGTTTTTCCTAACCTTTTTATATACAAAGGTCTGTGCTGTTAATAATGCTTTTTTTAAATTTCCTCACTGCTCCTGTACCCCTTTCATGTGCCTCCACTCTGTCAGAGAATCATTTACACATTTCCCCATTTCCACAAAATCCACCTTCCTAAAGCCTAGCACCCTTGTCTTTGTGTGGCACGTGTCTCTCTCAGCCATTATACTAAACCATACTGCTTGATGATCACTGGATACTAGGTTCTCACCCACACTTACTTCTGAGATTCTGTCACCATTTGGAAGTACCAAATCTAAGATCACCTCTTTGCGAGTGGGCTCAATCACCAGTTGCTTAAGGCACACTCTCTGTAATGAATTTATTCATGAATTTATTATATATTATTAAATGTTCCTACTTCTAATGGAGCTTGCTGAAGACTCACCCCAGTTTACACCAGGTAGATTAAAATCTCCTATGATTATTACCTCCCCTTTTAATGCCATTTTAGCAATGTCTTGCAATAGGACAGTGTCTATTTCCTCCTCTTGCCCTGGTGGCCTATATATCACTCCAGTATGAAAAATCCTTGCCTCTAGATCATTAGTGCCGCATGTGGTTTCAATAGAATACCTTCCTAGGGGTGTCTCTGATAACTCTACAGTTATGATGGACATTGCCCTTTGTGAAGACAATGGTCAGAGATTTTGGAATCTAAATAATTTCTGGCTGGAGTTGGTGGGTGCAGATTTGGTTGTGGAATGGGGGAATTATTTTCAGGAAAACGTGGAGACACGGTGCTGTGGGATGCCTTTAAGGCAGTCCTATGGGGCACTATAATTAAGCAAATAGCGGGTATCAAAAAATGTCAGAGCAGAGGAAGAGTCCCTGGAGAAGAAGCGTCGTTGTCATGAGGCTATTTATGTGCGGATAGATGTGCTTGGATACAATTGCAGAGGGAGTGGTTGGATCATATGTTTGCTGAGACAAGATGACACTTTTTGCCTTGGGACATTTGAATTATCATCAAGCAGACATCAGGGGAGCATACATGGCATTCTTGGCTAGAGGAGAACAATCACATCATCACATTCTGGAAATATGGGTGTAAAGGGAGATAAGAAACTCAGGTCCCCTGATGTAGTCCAGGTTTCCTGTCATTGCTTTAAGTCTGTGTATGCCTCTGGGGCTTCACACTCTCTTGATGGCCTGAGAGCATATTTATATGGAATAGACCTACCTTGGCATTCTGCCGAGGCAGTGTCGAGTCTTGAGGCCTCATTTGATGCTAAGGAGCTGGAGCGATGCACTTAAGACCTTTGCTAATCACAAGGGGCCTGATTCAGATGTAAGAAGGAACTTGAAATTAAGGACCTGATTCACACTTAAGAATATTCTTAAAATAAGAACTTAAAGTCACTCCTGGGCAAAACCATGTTGATTGCAGGGGAATTACTTTAATTGTATTCTTTGCATGCAGGGATATATCTTTGAATTGCTTACTGCACACAGATACTGACCAGCTTTACTATTACACTGTTATTTAGACTTGGGCTGGGAAATATCACCTCTCAACACTAGTACTGTTTGCAACAGATGAAATATGACTCCCCTGCAATCAACATGGTTTAGCCCAGGTGTGACTTTAAGTTCTTATTTTAAGAAGGTTCTTAAGTGTGAATCAGGTCCTAAGAGAGGAAAGTTACACCTGGGCTAAACCATGTTGATTGCAGAGGAGTCATATTTCATCTGGTGCAAACAGTATTAGAGCTGAGAGGTGGCATTTCCCAGCCCAAGTCTAAATAACAGTATAAAAGTAAAACTGGTCACTTTCTGTGTGCAGTAAGCAATTCAAAGATAAATCCCTGCATGCAAATAATACAATTAACTTGACTCCCCCTGAAATCAACATGGTTTTGACCAACCTCTCAATTTGAAGCTCCTTCTTAAAACTGAAACAAGCCCAAGGCCCCTGGAATAGATGGGTTACCTATTGAGCTTTTTAAACAATTTAGATCCTTTTTTATCCTAAAGTTACTGGAGTCCTTTGAACGATTGTTGGAACATGGGTCCCTTCCCCTGTCCATATCTGAGACACTTGTAGTGGTATTACAGAAGCCCGGTAAGGATTTGACTCCCTGACTGGTGTCCACGTTGCTCCTCGAAACGGGACCTGTCTATTTCCATCTGCCATTTCCTATTACTGGGTAAACGGAATCCAAATAACATCAGAGATCTTGTGGGCTTATTATTCTGGCTATGGGTGAGCTCCATCAGCTGCTGCTATTATTATCTGTACACCGCATCCCAAAACCAAGGAAACTAAGGTAAAGCACAAACTACTGCCTGTAACATTGGAAGTATTAGTGTTTATATTCTCTGCCCCCCCCCCCCTCTATTTGACAACACAGACCGGTCGTTGCTGGATAGGAGTGGGGGTAATACGGACATTGGGGTAGATCCAGAACTACGTTTGCAATACGTTTCCTCGCGTAGTGTATTTACGTGTGCGTACCTTCTATACACTCCCCTTGGCACACCCCTTGAATGTACGTATTTTGACCAACATACGCTTTCCAAACCCTACCTTAACTTTTGACAACGTAACCGATGTGATCCGCTCACGTACGTATGGGCAACACGTATTTACGCAGCTAAGCACGCCCATACTGTACACTTTAAATACAAACCCCCGCCTACATAACGTATTTCAGACGTATTTTGGACTCACATAAAATTGGCACGCCCACACGTAAGTATTTACGTGACACATACGTGCATGGCCCATACGTTCACATTTACGCTACATTACGGAGCGTATTTTTTATGATGCGCAGTACTTACAAAAACGCTGGAAGTGTGCTTATCCATCGATACATCAATATTTAGTCTCAGGACCAATAACTTACGAGGAGCAACTCGGACACCAGCCCCTATTCAGTTATATTCGTGACTTTCCATATTTTCAGTCGGGTCAATGTGATATTTGTTAATAATAATTTAATCTTTGCCACGTCATAGTTTTTAATTTAATACATAGGGACTGATCCAGACCTAGTTATCTGTGTGCAGTAAACATTTCAAAGATATATCCCTGCATGCAAAGACTACAATTAACTAGACTCCCCCTGAAATCATAATGGTTTAGCCCAGGAGTAACTAAGTTCAAGCACTTAACTAAGTCTGGATCCAGTCCATTGTTTTAAAAAAAAGTGAGTAATTTTTGCATACTGGGCCATCTGATTATTGATGTTTATAAATGTATAACTATATGTGTAGTTATTATTGCTGTTATTTTATATATTGTTTCCTATCGCAGATCCTTGTAACTCCTTGAGATGGTTAGTCATTTTTAACTAAATAGTTCACAGTCATATCATGCGCAACAGATCAGTCACTGAGATCAACATGAGATTGGCCAAAGTCTCATAAAGGGAAATGTTCAATGGTTCTCTAATGGTTATCCTTTAGAGCATGTAGTATGAGAGGCAAAGCTTTACATAATTTTAAACCAATTTGTTACATTCTCTTTTTTCTCTCTTTTTTTTTTTTATATTGTATCTCTCTACCTTCCCTCTGGACTGTGGGTGGTAGGGTGTATGCAATTGTTGTTTGATACCAAGCATATTACACGTCTTTTTTAAATACTAGACCTCTAAAGTGATTATCTTGGACAGAAAAAAAAGACCGGAAACAATAGACGTCCCTCGAAAAAATTTTCTCCCGGACGCCTATGAGCTTCCTACCAGGGCTCCCCACTTTTAATACACCGACTCACCCAACAATTACACCGACCCTAGACGTTTGGGGATGGTGTTACAGATAGGGAGAAAGGGGAAAGGGTGGAAAGCAACCGCACAGACAATGTAATTGCATTTTAAATAAGCCCAAAGAATCTGGTGGGAGGGTGCTACAAATGATGATCATACAACAAGTCATAGAGAGTAAGAGGAGACCTGTGGAGAACAGGACAAGTTGATCACCTTATAGTGCACACCTAATCAGCATTGTAGGAACATAGCCTTTTAGCAAGGCTTTTGACACTGTGCCACATCGAAGACTGTTAAATAAGCTGGAAACTTTAGGGTTGGACTTAAAGCTAGTTGCATGGATACAATCTTGGTTACAGGATAGCCAAAAAAGGGTTGTAGTAAATGGAATCTCTTCTGGGAATGGTAAGGTAACCAGTGGAGTACCCCAGGGTTCTGTACTTCGACCAGTGCTATTTAATATCTTTATAGGTGATATTGCCTGTGGTATTGAGGGGAAAATATGCCTTTTTGCAGATGACACCAAGATATGTAATATAAACTGGAGGGTGGTAGATTCAAAGGAAATGTGCGGAAAAATTACTTCACTGAAAGGGTGATAGATAAATGGAATATTCTCCCATCTGAGGTGGTTGAGGCCAATACAGTAGAACAATTTAAACATGCTTGGGATAAATATAAGGGTATCCTAAATTGTAATCCAAATTGAGGGTAAATAGGGTCTAGGGTCAGTATAGTTTTCAATAAACAAATGGGCAGACCAGATGGGCCATGTAGCTCTTATCTGCCGTCACTTTCTATGTTTCTATGTAACAATTTAAACTTCAACATGGAAAGATATAAAATATAACTTTTAATGTAGAATTTAAAATAAGATGGCGAAACAAAAAGAGAATTTGATTACCCAAATCAATTGCTACTCTGATACTCTGTCTGGAGACAGGAATCACAAATTCAAAGTCCACCCAGGGCAGGATAACATATCCCAGATAGACAGGGAATATTAGTGCAGAATATATAAAGGTACAAGGATTTGAAAATATGGTTATAGGGGGTTAACCACAAAATCTAGATTATGGACACAAATTCAATATAGAGAAAATCCCCACAGTGATTCAATGAATATGCATAAATGACAAATAACAGGATTTAACCTCCCTAAACTATTACCAAAATAAGCTGAACCTGTCCTGGTGTCTGCCAACTCACGGTGGAACTTCATCCCAAAAGCGGGGTATATCTGGCCTTACACTAACTGTCAGTGCCCCATCAATCTAAAAAGAAAGACATGCAGTAATCCTGTTAGAATAGTGAACATAATTCATCATTGAAATAAATACAGTGATAGCAATTGTAGTAAAAGAGGGTCACACAAAAAATAACTGGTAGCAAATTGAAAAAAAAAATAATTAAAACATGAGGGAGCCGAGGTGCACTTCGGTTCAGCCCCTACCCCAACACGTGTTTCGCCTATGGGCTTTCTTAAGGAGGAGAAGCGTCTGAGGTGGTGATGGCGGGAGGCGAGCGTGTATAAACGGAGGTTGCGGCTGTCAATCACCCATGGTATCCGGATCCACCCACCAGAGTGGCGCGTGTAGCAGAAGTGGTAATATTGCCAACAGGTAAACAATAAAGCACATGTGACAAGCCGCATGGCAGCCTCTGATGATCTCATCCCCTGGCAACCAATGTTATTCCAGTGAGCGTCCTAGTGACGAAGCATATTGGCCATACTAAGAAGAGTCTTATGTACTGCTCATAACGACACTTGTTGTAATTATTTGTTTATTTATTAAATATTTATTGTATGGAGAAAAGTATCCCGGGCGCTGTGCCTAATAGCTGTGGGTATATGCAAGTAATGGTCTGTGCTGATGCAAGTAATGATCTGTGCACCAGAAAAATATGGGTCAAAAGAAAAACAAGAATTTATTACTGGCAACCAGAAAAACAAACTACAAAATAATACAATACAAAAAATGGTACCATAAATAACATTAAACGATTTGTGTAAGCATTCAATTATCGTTTAGAGCCGTGTGAATCGAAATGATAGAACAACACCCTTAGGATAACACTTGGTGATGCTGCAAGTGTGTGGTGCTTAAAGTCTAAAAGCAAAGAGCAAGTAGCAATAAAAAAGTCAATGGGCACTTTAACTCCAGGTAAATGCGAATACACGCTATGCGTGTGTGAGGGGACAAGTGATGGCTCGTTCGGCTCTGGCCGAGGATCTAGACGGTAAACTCTTGCCGAACACAGTGGTGAATATGGAAAAAAAACAGTAGAAAAACGTTCCGTCTTGGAACGTACCGTCTTGGAACGTACTCACAGTCACTCCAGGGGCTTCTGTTAGCAGTCTCAAAGATCCACAGATAGAGAGTCCAGAATATGGGTGCTGCAGCTGTAACTTCTGTTGCAGAATTTCCCGGAGGTATGTATCTGTAGTACGGCTGACTTACTCTCCCTTTAGGATGTGATAGTGATTAGTCCGTGCCGTCTGACTCCAGGCAAGTAGTGGTGTCCTCGTTGCTAGGGACGCCTTCTCCTTCTCCAAAGCGGTCTTTTCCCAGCGCTAATGCTGTGTGCACTACAGCCGTGCCTGGGGTGCAGATAAGGAATGCAGGGTGCAAAAAGCAAAGCAAAGTCTCTCTAATGGCCTACGCATTTCACCTCTTAAAAAGGCTTCTTCAATCCTCCACAGGTATCGCAGCACCGCAGTGTAAGTAGGTCAGATGCAATATCGTGGCTATGGGGTTTCTGGCGGCAATTTGAACATCAGTTCATTGTTTTAATTAAGATTGACAGGTCTCTGCAGCAGATCAAAGGGCTCTGCAGCAGATCAAAAGGGCTCAATAAACAGTACTGTCTTTGTATTGAAACTAAAGTAGCCAGAGCGTCCAGGCTTAAACCATGGTGAATATACATAGTAGTGGAATATAACAAAATATTTAAAAGTTCCTCTCCTATGGTGGAGATAAAGTTAGAGTTCCAGGCTCTGGCAGTGGCAATATTAAATGCAAAATGGAAATGTTTTATATCTAAATACAGGACTATAGAAATCTTGTGGGACAAGATCAAACAATTTGACAAATAATTTTACATCATTATTAAAAATTTACATCATTAAAAAACATATGTTGAATATCGGTACAGATNTAATATACATTGGAATATAACAAAATATTTAAAAGTTCCTCTCCTATGGTGGAGATAAAGTTAGAGTTCCAGGCTCTGGCAGTGGCAATATTAAATGCAAAATGGAAATGTTTTATATCTAAATACAGGACTATAGAAATGAAATCTTG
>WWET01005900.1:7224-20475 GCA_011038615.1 Limnodynastes dumerilii
ATTGGAATCCGTAGTGAAGGGGGGGTGAGCAGGGTCACTTAGCCTTGGGGTAACAGGAGGATTAGCGAGGGGTAAGGAGAGAGGGCAGATTCGTGCGACATATGCAGGCGATATGATGACCGGAGAAATGACGTCCATATATCATAATGACAATCAAAGGCCTCGATCGAGGCAGCCAGGACGGGACAGGAGTGAACATGTTCTAAATCCACAAGGGGGCGCTAGAAGCGCTGTGTATTATTCATAGTAACGTGCAATTGATCGGCTATGACACGGGACGTCGGAGGTTCAGTCCCTGGTGCGCTCTGTGAGGTTTTGAGACATGGCGTTCGCTTAACGCGTGGTGACCACAGGGGACGGGGAGGGTGACCTCTCGCCACCGGTGGGCTTTCTGCCGCTGTCATCATTAGAGGAGTATTAGGAGGATTAACCAGACGGAAGAATCGCCTGTCAGCGGGATCACGTGTGGAGAGGGCGATGATATGCGGCAGCGGGATCACGTGTGGAGAGGGCGATGATATGCGGCAGCGGGATCACGTGTGGAGAGGGCGATGATATGCGGCAGCGGGATCACGTGTGGAGAGGGCGATGATATGCGGCAGCGGTCTCAGGGGGCGATTATATTGAGGGTTTTTTTGGTGGAGTTTTTATCGGCGCGTTGTAGATTTTTCATTTCTGTATCTTTTATTTTTATCGATTTAATATAAAAAGCGTAAAGCGCGGCCGCCCATCAGATTCCGGCCGCTCAGGCCGCGGCGCTTTCATCCCGCTCTTTCCTCCTCCGCCAGACGCTCTCCTTTCATTTGTCACCATCTCTCACGCTCGGCTCAGCCGGTTAATATTCCGATCGGCGTCCGTGTCTTTTGTCATGGAAATAGACGACGCTTAAAAGAGAGAAAAGGAATTGTTATTAAAGGCTTACGACGCCCCGGAGACGCTCCATTACCGCCGTTTTCCTGGCGATTTAAAACCATTTAGGGCAGTCGGGAGCTGGCGAGAGATTTGCCGATTGCGACGCAGGCAAGAGTGCGTTTATACAATGGGGGTCACCGCTAATCTAACTTTAGATCCATTAATCCTTTCCTGGCTGTACCTACGCAATTTAATCTACGACGCGATCCGGCGTCCGTAACCATAGTATAATGGAAACCGTATGGCGCCATGGCAGCCGATTACAAAGGCATATGGCGACAAGCGCCACAATGTATCCCTTACTACGTAGCTGGATATTTACGTGTGGCGCCCAGTTCACGATTCGCACTTCCGAAACATTTTAGTCGCTTTTAGTTTTTGCCTTGTTAGCCGTTTTGGCGTTGTACAGCACCTGCGGCCGCCCCAGCGGCGTTTAAACGGTCGGCTAGTTGGCAGAGTGTCCTTAATTCGCGGATATTTTCTTAGCCTTACGCAATTTATTAACCCCGTAACCCCCCAATCACTGGCGCTGGTTAGCGGAATGGTGTAAGTGAATGGTCGTATTGGGGTAATGACATCATCAGTGTTGGCCAATGTCCCCTGAATCTTTTAAATACCCCAATAAACTCTGGGCTGTAGACCGCCCACATCGTTACGTATTGCTGAGGTCATTAATTATGATGTTCCCCATCCAGGCCCCCAAAACAGATTTCCCCCTCAGCTGGGGGCAATTTCATGTTAAGGGGCAATATGACGTTTAGGCTTCGCAGGGCAAATATTAAAATGTTGTGGTATAGTTAAAGTTGCCTGGTATAAGGGTTGACCCTCCTTATATCTCATTTTGCTGTCTCCAGGGGTAAATATGTCCCCCGCGGGGTATCTGGGGTCTACGCTAAGATGTCGTCTTGTTCCAGGCTTTGAAAAAACAGGACAATAAAACCCAGGAGGCGGAGACATCGCTGAAAGAGACGCTCGGGAGGGTGGAGAGGGAGAAGTTACAGGTAGGTGCATTTGCCATCCCCTTTGATGACAGTAGGTGGTGCCCTCTACTGGGAAGGGTTGTAATTACACCTCTTCCATAAGGTTGTGTTGAGGCGGGAATCACATGGCCCCCTGTTATGATAACTGCCCTCATGTTAGAATGAGAGATCCGTGGCCCCATGTAGCTCACGGCTGGGGGCCCGTCTCACGACTGACGCACTCTTTTATATTGAAGCTGAAGGAGGAGTTGGAGCGATATCGCCGGAGGCTGGATCAGACCGAGGGCAGCCGTGATACCCTGCTGTGCCAGGTAAAGGGGCACGGGACTGTCACCTGACTCAGAGGGAACGCCCACACGGTCACCTGACTCAGAGGGAACGCCCACACGGTCACCTGACTCAGAGGGAACGCCCACACGGTCACCTGACTCAGAGGGAACGCCCACACGGTCACCTGACTCAGAGGGAACGCCCACACGGTCACATGACTCAGAAGGACAGCACAGCCGGTAACCTGTGTCACCTGACTCAGAGGGAACGCCCGCACTGTCACCTGACTCAGAGGGAACGCCCGCACTGTCACCTGACTCAGAGGGAACGCCCGCACTGTCACCTGACTCAGAGGGAACGCCCGCTGGCTGAGTGTACGATGGTGATAATGTTGGTTGCACTCTGTAGGTGGAAGATTTGCGCAGTCAGCTGCTGAAGCTGGAGGAGGATCGGGGACATCTCCAGCACCAGGTTTCCCAAATCTCTCTGCAGAGCCAGCACGAGAGCCGCGACGAGGAGCGCAGGATCCGGGCAGGTGACGTAGCGCTGTGGGGGTGTCTGGGTAGGTGGTGGGCGGAGCAGGGAAGGGCTCCTGCTGACTGCCTCGTTGCTTGTCCTTTAGCCGTGGAACGGTCGGAGCAAGGCAAGCAGGAGCTGGAGCGCCAAATTGCGGAACTGCGCACTCAGGTGGACAGAAACGCCATCCTGTCCGAGATCGGAGACCTGAAACGCAGCCTGGAGCTGAAGGACAGAGAGAAGGGACAGCTGACCGCGCACCTGGAGGTAAGTCTTACCACCCCTCTACCATGATGGAGGAGGAGCTTCCTATCTTCCCGCCCCTCTTCCATGTAGTATTAGGAGCTCCCTCTTCCCCTCCCCTGATAGGTAGTAGGAGGAGCTCCCTATTCCCCTTCCCCTCCCCCTGACAGGTAGTAGGAGCCCCTATTCCCCTCCCCCTGACATGTAGTAGGGTGAGCTCCCTATTCCCCTCCCCCTGACAGGTAGTAGGAGGAGCTCACTATTCTCATCCCCCTGACAGGTAGTAGGAGGAGCTCCCTATTCCCCTCCCCCTGACAGGTAGTAGGAGGAGCTCCCTATTCCCCTCCCCCTGACAGGTAGTAGGAGGAGCTCCCTATTCCCCTCCCCCTGACAGGTAGTAGGAGGAGCTCCCTATTCCCCTCCCCCTGACAGGTAGTAGGAGGAGCTCCCTATTCCCCTCCCCCTGACAGGTAGTAGGAGGAGCTCCCTATTCCCCTCCCCCTGACAGGTAGTAGGAGGAGCTCCCTATTCCCCTCCCCCTGACAGGTAGTAGGAGGAGCTCCCTATTCCCCTCCCCCTGACAGGTAGTAGGAGGAGCTCCCTATTCCCCTCCCCCTGACAGGTAGTAGGAGGAGCTCCCTATTCCCCTCCCCCTGACAGGTAGTAGGAGGAGCTCCCTATTCCCCTCCCCCTGACAGGTAGTAGGAGGAGCTCCCTATTCCCCTCCCCCTGACAGGTAGTAGGAGGAGCTCCCTATTCCCCTCCCCCTGACAGGTAGTAGGAGGAGCTCCCTATTCCCCTCCCCCTGACAGGTAGTAGGAGGAGCTCCCTATTCCCCTCCCCCTGACAGGTAGTAGGAGGAGCTCCCTATTCCCCTCCCCCTGACAGGTAGTAGGAGGAGCTCCCTATTCCCCTCCCCCTGACAGGTAGTAGGAGGAGCTCCCTATTCCCCTCCCCCTGACAGGTAGTAGGAGGAGCTCCCTATTCCCCTCCCCCTGACAGGTAGTAGGAGGAGCTCCCTATTCCCCTCCCCCTGACAGGTAGTAGGAGGAGCTCCCTATTCCCCTCCCCCTGACAGGTAGTAGGAGGAGCTCCCTATTCCCCTCCCCCTGACAGGTAGTAGGAGGAGCTCCCTATTCCCCTCCCCCTGACAGGTAGTAGGAGGAGCTCCCTATTCCCCTCCCCCTGACAGGTAGTAGGAGGAGCTCCCTATTCCCCTCCCCCTGACAGGTAGTAGGAGGAGCTCCCTATTCCCCTCCCCCTGACAGGTAGTAGGAGGAGCTCCCTATTCCCCTCCCCCTGACAGGTAGTAGGAGGAGCTCCCTATTCCCCTCCCCCTGACAGGTAGTAGGAGGAGCTCCCTATTCCCCTCCCCCTGACAGGTAGTAGGAGGAGCTCCCTATTCCCCTCCCCCTGACAGGTAGTAGGAGGAGCTCCCTATTCCCCTCCCCCTGACAGGTAGTAGGAGGAGCTCCCTATTCCCCTCCCCCTGACAGGTAGTAGGAGGAGCTCCCTATTCCCCTCCCCCTGACAGGTAGTAGGAGGAGCTCCCTATTCCCCTCCCCCTGACAGGTAGTAGGAGGAGCTCCCTATTCCCCTCCCCCTGACAGGTAGTAGGAGGAGCTCCCTATTCCCCTCCCCCTGACAGGTAGTAGGAGGAGCTCCCTATTCCCCTCCCCCTGACAGGTAGTAGGAGGAGCTCCCTATTCCCCTCCCCCTGACAGGTAGTAGGAGGAGCTCCCTATTCCCCTCCCCCTGACAGGTAGTAGGAGGAGCTCCCTATTCCCCTCCCCCTGACAGGTAGTAGGAGGAGCTCCCTATTCCCCTCCCCCTGACAGGTAGTAGGAGGAGCTCCCTATTCCCCTCCCCCTGACAGGTAGTAGGAGGAGCTCCCTATTCCCCTCCCCCTGACAGGTAGTAGGAGGAGCTCCCTATTCCCCTCCCCCTGACAGGTAGTAGGAGGAGCTCCCTATTCCCCTCCCCCTGACAGGTAGTAGGAGGAGCTCCCTATTCCCCTCCCCCTGACAGGTAGTAGGAGGAGCTCCCTATTCCCCTCCCCCTGACAGGTAGTAGGAGGAGCTCCCTATTCCCCTCCCCCTGACAGGTAGTAGGAGGAGCTCCCTATTCCCCTCCCCCTGACAGGTAGTAGGAGGAGCTCCCTATTCCCCTCCCCCTGACAGGTAGTAGGAGGAGCTCCCTATTCCCCTCCCCCTGACAGGTAGTAGGAGGAGCTCCCTATTCCCCTCCCCCTGACAGGTAGTAGGAGGAGCTCCCTATTCCCCTCCCCCTGACAGGTAGTAGGAGGAGCTCCCTATTCCCCTCCCCCTGACAGGTAGTAGGAGGAGCTCCCTATTCCCCTCCCCCTGACAGGTAGTAGGAGGAGCTCCCTATTCCCCTCCCCCTGACAGGTAGTAGGAGGAGCTCCCTATTCCCCTCCCCCTGACAGGTAGTAGGAGGAGCTCCCTATTCCCCTCCCCCTGACAGGTAGTAGGAGGAGCTCCCTATTCCCCTCCCCCTGACAGGTAGTAGGAGGAGCTCCCTATTCCCCTCCCCCTGACAGGTAGTAGGAGGAGCTCCCTATTCCCCTCCCCCTGACAGGTAGTAGGAGGAGCTCCCTATTCCCCTCCCCCTGACAGGTAGTAGGAGGAGCTCCCTATTCCCCTCCCCCTGACAGGTAGTAGGAGGAGCTCCCTATTCCCCTCCCCCTGACAGGTAGTAGGAGGAGCTCCCTATTCCCCTCCCCCTGACAGGTAGTAGGAGGAGCTCCCTATTCCCCTCCCCCTGACAGGTAGTAGGAGGAGCTCCCTATTCCCCTCCCCCTGACAGGTAGTAGGAGGAGCTCCCTATTCCCCTCCCCCTGACAGGTAGTAGGAGGAGCTCCCTATTCCCCTCCCCCTGACAGGTAGTAGGAGGAGCTCCCTATTCCCCTCCCCCTGACAGGTAGTAGGAGGAGCTCCCTATTCCCCTCCCCCTGACAGGTAGTAGGAGGAGCTCCCTATTCCCCTCCCCCTGACAGGTAGTAGGAGGAGCTCCCTATTCCCCTCCCCCTGACAGGTAGTAGGAGGAGCTCCCTATTCCCCTCCCCCTGACAGGTAGTAGGAGGAGCTCCCTATTCCCCTCCCCCTGACAGGTAGTAGGAGGAGCTCCCTATTCCCCTCCCCCTGACAGGTAGTAGGAGGAGCTCCCTATTCCCCTCCCCCTGACAGGTAGTAGGAGGAGCTCCCTATTCCCCTCCCCCTGACAGGTAGTAGGAGGAGCTCCCTATTCCCCTCCCCCTGACAGGTAGTAGGAGGAGCTCCCTATTCCCCTCCCCCTGACAGGTAGTAGGAGGAGCTCCCTATTCCCCTCCCCCTGACAGGTAGTAGGAGGAGCTCCCTATTCCCCTCCCCCTGACAGGTAGTAGGAGGAGCTCCCTATTCCCCTCCCCCTGACAGGTAGTAGGAGGAGCTCCCTATTCCCCTCCCCCTGACAGGTAGTAGGAGGAGCTCCCTATTCCCCTCCCCCTGACAGGTAGTAGGAGGAGCTCCCTATTCCCCTCCCCCTGACAGGTAGTAGGAGGAGCTCCCTATTCCCCTCCCCCTGACAGGTAGTAGGAGGAGCTCCCTATTCCCCTCCCCCTGACAGGTAGTAGGAGGAGCTCCCTATTCCCCTCCCCCTGACAGGTAGTAGGAGGAGCTCCCTATTCCCCTCCCCCTGACAGGTAGTAGGAGGAGCTCCCTATTCCCCTCCCCCTGACAGGTAGTAGGAGGAGCTCCCTATTCCCCTCCCCCTGACAGGTAGTAGGAGGAGCTCCCTATTCCCCTCCCCCTGACAGGTAGTAGGAGGAGCTCCCTATTCCCCTCCCCCTGACAGGTAGTAGGAGGAGCTCCCTATTCCCCTCCCCCTGACAGGTAGTAGGAGGAGCTCCCTATTCCCCTCCCCCTGACAGGTAGTAGGAGGAGCTCCCTATTCCCCTCCCCCTGACAGGTAGTAGGAGGAGCTCCCTATTCCCCTCCCCCTGACAGGTAGTAGGAGGAGCTCCCTATTCCCCTCCCCCTGACAGGTAGTAGGAGGAGCTCCCTATTCCCCTCCCCCTGACAGGTAGTAGGAGGAGCTCCCTATTCCCCTCCCCCTGACAGGTAGTAGGAGGAGCTCCCTATTCCCCTCCCCCTGACAGGTAGTAGGAGGAGCTCCCTATTCCCCTCCCCCTGACAGGTAGTAGGAGGAGCTCCCTATTCCCCTCCCCCTGACAGGTAGTAGGAGGAGCTCCCTATTCCCCTCCCCCTGACAGGTAGTAGGAGGAGCTCCCTATTCCCCTCCCCCTGACAGGTAGTAGGAGGAGCTCCCTATTCCCCTCCCCCTGACAGGTAGTAGGAGGAGCTCCCTATTCCCCTCCCCCTGACAGGTAGTAGGAGGAGCTCCCTATTCCCCTCCCCCTGACAGGTAGTAGGAGGAGCTCCCTATTCCCCTCCCCCTGACAGGTAGTAGGAGGAGCTCCCTATTCCCCTCCCCCTGACAGGTAGTAGGAGGAGCTCCCTATTCCCCTCCCCCTGACAGGTAGTAGGAGGAGCTCCCTATTCCCCTCCCCCTGACAGGTAGTAGGAGGAGCTCCCTATTCCCCTCCCCCTGACAGGTAGTAGGAGGAGCTCCCTATTCCCCTCCCCCTGACAGGTAGTAGGAGGAGCTCCCTATTCCCCTCCCCCTGACAGGTAGTAGGAGGAGCTCCCTATTCCCCTCCCCCTGACAGGTAGTAGGAGGAGCTCCCTATTCCCCTCCCCCTGACAGGTAGTAGGAGGAGCTCCCTATTCCCCTCCCCCTGACAGGTAGTAGGAGGAGCTCCCTATTCCCCTCCCCCTGACAGGTAGTAGGAGGAGCTCCCTATTCCCCTCCCCCTGACAGGTAGTAGGAGGAGCTCCCTATTCCCCTCCCCCTGACAGGTAGTAGGAGGAGCTCCCTATTCCCCTCCCCCTGACAGGTAGTAGGAGGAGCTCCCTATTCCCCTCCCCCTGACAGGTAGTAGGAGGAGCTCCCTATTCCCCTCCCCCTGACAGGTAGTAGGAGGAGCTCCCTATTCCCCTCCCCCTGACAGGTAGTAGGAGGAGCTCCCTATTCCCCTCCCCCTGACAGGTAGTAGGAGGAGCTCCCTATTCCCCTCCCCCTGACAGGTAGTAGGAGGAGCTCCCTATTCCCCTCCCCCTGACAGGTAGTAGGAGGAGCTCCCTATTCCCCTCCCCCTGACAGGTAGTAGGAGGAGCTCCCTATTCCCCTCCCCCTGACAGGTAGTAGGAGGAGCTCCCTATTCCCCTCCCCCTGACAGGTAGTAGGAGGAGCTCCCTATTCCCCTCCCCCTGACAGGTAGTAGGAGGAGCTCCCTATTCCCCTCCCCCTGACAGGTAGTAGGAGGAGCTCCCTATTCCCCTCCCCCTGACAGGTAGTAGGAGGAGCTCCCTATTCCCCTCCCCCTGACAGGTAGTAGGAGGAGCTCCCTATTCCCCTCCCCCTGACAGGTAGTAGGAGGAGCTCCCTATTCCCCTCCCCCTGACAGGTAGTAGGAGGAGCTCCCTATTCCCCTCCCCCTGACAGGTAGTAGGAGGAGCTCCCTATTCCCCTCCCCCTGACAGGTAGTAGGAGGAGCTCCCTATTCCCCTCCCCCTGACAGGTAGTAGGAGGAGCTCCCTATTCCCCTCCCCCTGACAGGTAGTAGGAGGAGCTCCCTATTCCCCTCCCCCTGACAGGTAGTAGGAGGAGCTCCCTATTCCCCTCCCCCTGACAGGTAGTAGGAGGAGCTCCCTATTCCCCTCCCCCTGACAGGTAGTAGGAGGAGCTCCCTATTCCCCTCCCCCTGACAGGTAGTAGGAGGAGCTCCCTATTCCCCTCCCCCTGACAGGTAGTAGGAGGAGCTCCCTATTCCCCTCCCCCTGACAGGTAGTAGGAGGAGCTCCCTATTCCCCTCCCCCTGACAGGTAGTAGGAGGAGCTCCCTATTCCCCTCCCCCTGACAGGTAGTAGGAGGAGCTCCCTATTCCCCTCCCCCTGACAGGTAGTAGGAGGAGCTCCCTATTCCCCTCCCCCTGACAGGTAGTAGGAGGAGCTCCCTATTCCCCTCCCCCTGACAGGTAGTAGGAGGAGCTCCCTATTCCCCTCCCCCTGACAGGTAGTAGGAGGAGCTCCCTATTCCCCTCCCCCTGACAGGTAGTAGGAGGAGCTCCCTATTCCCCTCCCCCTGACAGGTAGTAGGAGGAGCTCCCTATTCCCCTCCCCCTGACAGGTAGTAGGAGGAGCTCCCTATTCCCCTCCCCCTGACAGGTAGTAGGAGGAGCTCCCTATTCCCCTCCCCCTGACAGGTAGTAGGAGGAGCTCCCTATTCCCCTCCCCCTGACAGGTAGTAGGAGGAGCTCCCTATTCCCCTCCCCCTGACAGGTAGTAGGAGGAGCTCCCTATTCCCCTCCCCCTGACAGGTAGTAGGAGGAGCTCCCTATTCCCCTCCCCCTGACAGGTAGTAGGAGGAGCTCCCTATTCCCCTCCCCCTGACAGGTAGTAGGAGGAGCTCCCTATTCCCCTCCCCCTGACAGGTAGTAGGAGGAGCTCCCTATTCCCCTCCCCCTGACAGGTAGTAGGAGGAGCTCCCTATTCCCCTCCCCCTGACAGGTAGTAGGAGGAGCTCCCTATTCCCCTCCCCCTGACAGGTAGTAGGAGGAGCTCCCTATTCCCCTCCCCCTGACAGGTAGTAGGAGGAGCTCCCTATTCCCCTCCCCCTGACAGGTAGTAGGAGGAGCTCCCTATTCCCCTCCCCCTGACAGGTAGTAGGAGGAGCTCCCTATTCCCCTCCCCCTGACAGGTAGTAGGAGGAGCTCCCTATTCCCCTCCCCCTGACAGGTAGTAGGAGGAGCTCCCTATTCCCCTCCCCCTGACAGGTAGTAGGAGGAGCTCCCTATTCCCCTCCCCCTGACAGGTAGTAGGAGGAGCTCCCTATTCCCCTCCCCCTGACAGGTAGTAGGAGGAGCTCCCTATTCCCCTCCCCCTGACAGGTAGTAGGAGGAGCTCCCTATTCCCCTCCCCCTGACAGGTAGTAGGAGGAGCTCCCTATTCCCCTCCCCCTGACAGGTAGTAGGAGGAGCTCCCTATTCCCCTCCCCCTGACAGGTAGTAGGAGGAGCTCCCTATTCCCCTCCCCCTGACAGGTAGTAGGAGGAGCTCCCTATTCCCCTCCCCCTGACAGGTAGTAGGAGGAGCTCCCTATTCCCCTCCCCCTGACAGGTAGTAGGAGGAGCTCCCTATTCCCCTCCCCCTGACAGGTAGTAGGAGGAGCTCCCTATTCCCCTCCCCCTGACAGGTAGTAGGAGGAGCTCCCTATTCCCCTCCCCCTGACAGGTAGTAGGAGGAGCTCCCTATTCCCCTCCCCCTGACAGGTAGTAGGAGGAGCTCCCTATTCCCCTCCCCCTGACAGGTAGTAGGAGGAGCTCCCTATTCCCCTCCCCCTGACAGGTAGTAGGAGGAGCTCCCTATTCCCCTCCCCCTGACAGGTAGTAGGAGGAGCTCCCTATTCCCCTCCCCCTGACAGGTAGTAGGAGGAGCTCCCTATTCCCCTCCCCCTGACAGGTAGTAGGAGGAGCTCCCTATTCCCCTCCCCCTGACAGGTAGTAGGAGGAGCTCCCTATTCCCCTCCCCCTGACAGGTAGTAGGAGGAGCTCCCTATTCCCCTCCCCCTGACAGGTAGTAGGAGGAGCTCCCTATTCCCCTCCCCCTGACAGGTAGTAGGAGGAGCTCCCTATTCCCCTCCCCCTGACAGGTAGTAGGAGGAGCTCCCTATTCCCCTCCCCCTGACAGGTAGTAGGAGGAGCTCCCTATTCCCCTCCCCCTGACAGGTAGTAGGAGGAGCTCCCTATTCCCCTCCCCCTGACAGGTAGTAGGAGGAGCTCCCTATTCCCCTCCCCCTGACAGGTAGTAGGAGGAGCTCCCTATTCCCCTCCCCCTGACAGGTAGTAGGAGGAGCTCCCTATTCCCCTCCCCCTGACAGGTAGTAGGAGGAGCTCCCTATTCCCCTCCCCCTGACAGGTAGTAGGAGGAGCTCCCTATTCCCCTCCCCCTGACAGGTAGTAGGAGGAGCTCCCTATTCCCCTCCCCCTGACAGGTAGTAGGAGGAGCTCCCTATTCCCCTCCCCCTGACAGGTAGTAGGAGGAGCTCCCTATTCCCCTCCCCCTGACAGGTAGTAGGAGGAGCTCCCTATTCCCCTCCCCCTGACAGGTAGTAGGAGGAGCTCCCTATTCCCCTCCCCCTGACAGGTAGTAGGAGGAGCTCCCTATTCCCCTCCCCCTGACAGGTAGTAGGAGGAGCTCCCTATTCCCCTCCCCCTGACAGGTAGTAGGAGGAGCTCCCTATTCCCCTCCCCCTGACAGGTAGTAGGAGGAGCTCCCTATTCCCCTCCCCCTGACAGGTAGTAGGAGGAGCTCCCTATTCCCCTCCCCCTGACAGGTAGTAGGAGGAGCTCCCTATTCCCCTCCCCCTGACAGGTAGTAGGAGGAGCTCCCTATTCCCCTCCCCCTGACAGGTAGTAGGAGGAGCTCCCTATTCCCCTCCCCCTGACAGGTAGTAGGAGGAGCTCCCTATTCCCCTCCCCCTGACAGGTAGTAGGAGGAGCTCCCTATTCCCCTCCCCCTGACAGGTAGTAGGAGGAGCTCCCTATTCCCCTCCCCCTGACAGGTAGTAGGCCCCTCGCGGTGTGTCTAGGACCTGCGGTGACCCCGGCTCGCTGTGGTTTATTCCTCGCGGTCACGGCGGCAGATGTGAGGTTTGTGGTTCCTGTATTGTAACAATACTGTGGGGAGAGGAGAGACGGCGATGGTTGGAAAGCGCGGCCCCGGGCGCCGTGAAATGTGTCCAGGACAAAGTGTAATTTGCAGCCGCTGCGGCGCACAGCTGGTAACGCTGGAGACTCCCTGCCCCCGCCCTGCGCAGTAACGAGCAGAGCGCGGGCAGGCCCAGACCCTCCATACCAGGCCGCGTCTGTCTTGCATTAAGCCTTCGGAGAACATCTGATCCCAGCAATTTCGGATGCTCATCAGGTTCAACCCGTTGAGTGCCTGGAGCGCCGGCGGATGGGTTTTGGCCCGTGCCTGTCCCTGGCGTCCCCCCGGCCAGGAGGGGGTTAACCGGTTGGCGTTGTGGTTTGTGAAATGACTCAGTGTACCGAGTCCCCCAGCTATGTCCCCGTCTCTAACCGCCCTGAACGCCGCCCGCGTGTCCTGCCGTGATCTCTGCCGCCGTGACCCGAGTCCAGGGCACGGCAGCTCCAGCAAGGCCCCAGTACTAAACAACAGCTCCCAGCGAGCTCTTATGCCATTGACGGCGCTGCTTACTTGCAAAGCATGCTGGGAAAAGTTTCCCAACACCTGCCCCAATCCCCCCCCCCCCCCCCCGCCCCCAACCCCCCCCCCCCCTACCGTCTGATTGCCTAATATTGTCCCTCACGGAGGTTGTGCCACTAATGACACCAGACAGAGTTCCCGGCCGGTAGATCCATGTAACACGCACGTCGTCGGAGGATTACCTGCAGGGGGCGCTCCCACGTCTGATATTTCATTTCTCCCCGTGCGATCGCTTTAATGGATGCTCTCAGACGGACGCGGCGGCTTCCGCTCATACAGAAATGCGTTTTTCAGCGGCTCGAGGGTGTTGAACGGATGAGTGCCTCGTTCATGCTCACGCGTTCCGCTGATCTTCCAAAGGAAAACGCCTCTCTGCTGAGTAACGCGGCTCTTGGGAGCAGCCGCTGATTGTTTTCCCGTCTCCCGGCGTTGTAAAGATACAGCTTAAGCCGGCCGTGGACTGCGCAATATTCCGGGTGACCGACGCGACTCGCCAACTGCTCACTTTGCCGATCATTTGGGCTATACCTCCGCCACCGTGTGCTGATCCTAAAATATTAGGCATATTTGGACTGTTATGCCGTCGTTACGTGTCCTGCGCTTTGCGATCATTGCGCGCTTTTAACGCGCACTTGTATCAGAGTCCGTTTTTGCTTTCTACGCCTACGCAATTTTCAGATAAACGACTCTTCCAATGAGTGACCGGATTGCGTTGGCGAGTGGGTGTGGCTTGGCATTACAATGTGCCGTTGCAGACTGCTGCCATTTTATCTTTGCGCAGGAGTCTGGGTAGATACGGATCCGAACGCGCCCGATACTCGCAGATAACTTACACGTTTTTCTCATCCGTTTCCCACCGCGCCGCTTTGTAGGGTATCGTAACCCGCGGCCTTCTCAAAGGTACCCCGACTTGCGCAGTCTACATGCATCGCTACACCTCAACATCATCTTCCGGAATATAGGGAGAGGGAGTGAATCGCACGCCCA
>WWET01005901.1:48904-69654 GCA_011038615.1 Limnodynastes dumerilii
GCACCTTATTAAGAAGTGCCATTTAGATTAATATATCACAGAAAATTACTTTAAATCCACATACATGAGAAAAAAAGAAGAAAAAAAGAAAGAAAAGAAAGAAAAAAGAAGAGAAAAAGAGATAAAGAATCATAGTGCAGTATATCAATATAATAGTTTATAAGGTTATTTGGTCGATATATGCGTACCATATGTAACCTTGTTAGTTAGCATTAAGCATCAAATATATAAAGAAAAGAAGGAGATCACTAGATCATGGTGTATTAAAAGATAAACTTTTTACTGGTTAAAAGTATAAAACATGCGTACCAAATATAATAAAAAGTAAAGCATTTAAAGACAATGGTCCAGAAAAACGCTTGTGAGCTAATTTATGCGTGGAGACGTAAAATCGCCTTTTGGTAAGTACTGCGCATACGCGCCATAGAAAATATGGTCAGTAACGTAGCGTAATTGTGAACATATGGGCCATTCACGTATGTGTCACGTAAATACTTACGTGTGGGCGTGTCAATTTTACGTGAGTCCAAAATACATCTGAAATACGTTAAGTAGAGGGGGGTTTGTATTTAAAGTGTACAGTATGGGCGTGCTTAGCTGCGTAAATACGTGTTGCCCATACGTACGTGTGCGGATCACTGCGGTTACGTTGGCAAAAGTTAAGGTAGGGTTTGAAAAGCGTATCTTGACAAAATACGTACATTCAAGGGGTGTGCCTAGGGGAGTGTATAGAAGCTACGCACGTAAATACGCTACGCGAGTAAAGGTACGGCAAACGTAGTTCTGGATCTACCCCAATATTAGTGTTAGCTGTTGGTAGATCCCGTCTTGGGGTATCCAGATCACAGTCCAGCTGCGTAAGGGAAATGGTTCGTTCTCCTCTTACGGCCTTCGGTGCTTCACCGGACACTGGGGGGATTCAGTATTAAAGGCAAGTAAACTATCCATACGCGTTTCATCCTGATTTTCTGAAGGGCTGTAGCAGGCTCCATGTTAAATGTCCCACCTCCTGTGATGTCACATGATATATATATATATAATTTTTTGGATCAACTTTGTCCTACATTATAAATCTCATCTGGAAGGTAGGAGTTTAGCTGTACTGGCGACATGACTAAAAGAAGGGATTGGATAGGTCTAAAGGTGCTTAGGGCCAGCAGGCAGAGCCACTGTAGAGGATGGAGAGTAGACACACAGACACACGGAGGGTACGGGACAGTATGCACCACAGCACGGCTTGTACACTGTGACTTCCATAGGGAGAAGATGATTTTTGCTAGCTGCCCTGCGGATACAGAAGTGTGCCCAACGTCATGATGGTGTCTGACGTCATGTGTGCTGCATGCTCTGTACTCCTGCTGATGCCAAGAGTATAGCTGTTATGATCTGCACAGGGTTTTACATGCTTTCTGCCTCTGCGCCTCCTCTACCTTATATAAAGACAGGATGCGGAGCTGCAGTTGAGGAGAGTCTGTAAAGTCAGCAGAGGGGGAACAATGCTTGAGAGTTGCATTGAAACAGGGAGAGCACCTCCTGGTCCCTCCTTGCACCACATAAATTTGCATAAATTCACAGCCTCAAGTGCTATGCAGGAGATTTGCCTGCTCTCCCGCACCTCCCGCAGGGTACTCTCCCGCTCCTCCCGCACGGTGCTCTCCCGCACCTCCCGCACGGTGCTCTCCCGCACTGTACTCTCCCGCACCTCCCGCACGGTACTCTCCCGCTCCTCCCGCACGGTGCTCTTGCCTGCTCTCCCGCACCTCCCGCACGGTGCTCTCCCGCACGGTGCTCTTGCCTGCTCTTCCGCACCTCCCGCACGGTGCTCTCCCGCACCTGCTCTCCAGCTCTCTCAAGCACTGCCCATCAATAGTAACTCTATATTACAAAAAATATTAGTAGCTGGTCAGGGCTTGCAGAAGCTTTGCCGGCTCTCCCGGGATACCAGTAGAACTGCCCAAATTTCGTGAGTCTCCCGGATATTCCTGAAGTAACTTCAGAGTCAACTACATTAGAAAGTGCTGTGAACTATAATAAACGAATTGTGTGCGCATTTCCCCAAATAATTGTGCCTTTAATGTTTTTCCAGACCAATAGCTGAGTGTTCATTAAGAGAAGGAAAAGACTTGTTTTGTCATAGGATTACTTGCAAAGATTTTCACAATATTAATGCACAATATGGGGTGTAGTTGCCATTATTCTCTAGGTATAAAGAGTGACTAAAGCAACAATGCAGAAATGTTCCACCATTACCATTAGTGCATAGCACAAACATAATAGCATGCTGCTTATTTAGTGCTGTTGAGGTTTATTGCTCATTCATTTCCTCCCATGTCTTTATAGTATTGATTGTATTTATGTGATGGAAATGGCTGCAGAATATTGTAAGCAAAGAAAGTGATAAACAGACTGCATTATCTCTAAGGTTATGTCTTGTAACTTCCTTGCAATAGTCATAACAACCAGCCTGGAATAAGTTTTTTATCTTGTGGTCACCCAGAAACACAGAAACCACACACTATGTAAAAAAAAGAATACATAAATAAGCAAGTTATGTTACATAAATATAAGGATATTACTATACTAAAGTGGCAAGCAAATATCCACTATAAATTCTGTGCAAAGAAAGGATACCACACAGATTGGGTACTTGTATAAAAATGGAACCATATGAATTAGTATGTGGTTAAATGACCAAATTAGTCAAGTTTGTAAGAGTATTTTGCCTCTCTTGTATTTTGCATTTGCAGTGTCCTTAGCTGACACATGAAACTGGAATATAAGAGCAGAGGTTGACAGCACATTAGTTACAGAATTGTGTATGGCTGCTGGATGTGACAACGATCTAGTAATAATGGCTTACTCTGTGTCCCATGGTCCTCTGAGTGTGGTAGACAATGAAACAGGCCTTACAGCATACAGTAGCAGAAATACACTGCTTTGTCCAGTGGCCTACACACAAATAATACTTTAAAACTGTACATCAGATAAAATCACAAAATTGGTTCACATTGGATTTAAGCATCTCAACCGAACATCACTGAGAGATGCTGTATTTGGGCTTAAACTATTGCAATAAATAATAATTTTTCTTTTTTTGTGTGTGTTATTTGTAAATAACAAACAGTGGACCCACACAGTAATGACATCTGTGATCAAGTAAAAAATGTGAGCACTGTGTTCTTTAATAATATTTTCCTTTTTCTAGTCCATATAACATTGTTTTCAGTGACTAGAATATCAGTGACAAAGAATAAAGTAGTATTATTCTTAAACTTATTATTTATTGAAAACTAGTGTGGTAATTAGGAAAAAAGTCTTATTCCAAATCTGGAGGGCATGCACCCCACAGATTTTATGTTAGTGTTACGATAGTAAAATTAATGTACATAGCATCGTACAGAAAAAAGTTCCATATGATGCCATTTCAGAAGAAATGGGGTGTGCAACCCTTTCACCCGCTAAGGTGGGTGTGGGGGGGAGCATGGTCATTTTACAGTGTGGGTTGGGTATCCCACACTCGTGCGGATCAGTGGTCGCATGAGAGAGGGGAGTGACAGGGGGGGTTCACTCCTCTCTCTCTGTCGGATGGACAGACCCCCTGCATGTACAGAAAGCGTGCGGGCATCTGGATTCGGTCCATGATTATTATCAGGACCATAATTAGGGATTTACCCCATGGTGCAAAGTAAAAGTAGGATGCAAGTAAATTAATTTTTATTGTAAAAAAAATTCCTAGCTATGGTTCTGATTTATATAATGTTTTTGACCTAATATAGTACGTAACTTGCCTTGATGGATTTATAAACATGACCATTCAGAATTTTCAAATATGATTAACAAAATGATTGAAAAGCATCTGACAATTTGCGGTTGTTCAGATTTGAATTGTATTCAATTTGAGTTAATGATCTGCAAACAGTTTTATGGCCTTGAGGTGTCTTGTAGCACAGAGCAGCATAAATTCTTACTTATCTGCTGCAATTTATCAAACTACAGTACATGACTGAGCCACAATAAATGTATCTTATGATGAACGCCATGAAAGCAGTGCACTTAGTGTTTTACCTTCTGGTTTGCTTATTAAGAACAGTAGCAAATGAAAGATTATTATAGAGAGACATCTTGTAATACAATTGAAACTCTTGATTTCTACACCTGAAGGAAAGGTTATAAACGCCAAGGATAATAGTTATAGTTTGGAGAAACCTGTCACCAGGGGCAGAAGGTGACAGACTTGGGCAAGGAAGTGGGGCCTGGTTGTGCATAGGTGAAATTGGGCAGAGCTACAAGCTACAAGCTGGCAGAGGCTTACAGTTTAAAACAGCGCTCTGCACTGGATGTATGGGTATATTTATGTATGTATGTATGTATGTATGTATGTATATAGTGTTTTAGCACTCAGCAATCATACAGGGAGTGCCAAATGCCGTTTTAAGCTGTCAGCCTCTTACACATTGCTTACAGTGCAGAAGGAGCAACTACCACAGGCCCTTCCTTTGGTCTGGGCCCCATAGCAGTTGCACCCCCTGTATCCCCTGTAGTTCTGCCCGTGCCTGTCACATCATTGTGATGAGCAAAGTATAGGCAAGAAGTAGTAGTCTAGAACGTTTTAAGTCTAGTTCTTGGGTCAGTTTTAGGATTTATATCAAACATTAAGTTTCTGTAAACTCTTTACATTGGGACAGATTCAGACCTTTGCCGCCTCTGCAGTCAGAGCTCTGACCGTAACAGCAGCAGAGTTTCGATTGCAGATCACCGTTTGATCCCAACTCCTGTACACGCATGGGGAGACACAGATAACATACTTTCCCCTCTAATCATGGATACCTGGCATATGCAACCCACCCCTTCCCACTCTTCCAATGAAAAGGCTCCCAGTACAGAAGATTTTGATTTGTCAATGCGGATCTGATTCACTGTGTCAAAGTATTAGCACCCAATTGGCTGCATTTCGATCTCTGAAAGCATCATGTGCCAGGATCCCTGCAGTATACACATATCCATCCGTACACACAGATAACCACTATCATTGCACATGCAGACACCTATACCCTAAATTAAAACTTTGCACTTATGTGAATTTAAAATGGACAGATTGTAAGTTAGGATCAGTATATAATCCTAGAGGCTGGTACACTGTACATTGTAAAACTAAGTCTCGCCCACTTGCGGGCACTTCCTGGGTGCCTCTCGTAAGCTGGCATTTTGTAACTGTGCATGCGTACATAAGTCTCCATGCTGGAAGCCTTTCTGGGGCAGGTTGCGTACGCTAGGTGGGATAGCCCTATGGTGGCGGATGTTAGCAAAAATCTGCACGAATGAGAGGAGAGTCATAGGAAGGAACTTGCCACTTAAGTGCGTATATTTGTGTTTAATTTGTGCATACTTATTTCATACTTAAGTCTGGATCAGGCACTTTTTTTTTAAATTCAATGGAATTTTATAAATTGGTTGCAAGGCACCATACACCTAGATTGTGGCTAACAAAAAATTCGGCTTATTTGCCTACATTTTTTTTCAGTGCTAAAAAAAACCACACCAAATAAAGCAAAGAAAAAACCATCGACATTACTACATTTTTCTTTAGGCCCACAGGCCCCGATCCTCGGGTCCGTACGACAGCTAGATTACGCATGGCCCGTACGTAATTCCCGTCTTGAAGGTTGTGCGCATGTGCAGAGAGCAGATTCTGAAAAAAATTTCAGGAGAAAGTATTTTAATTATTATTTCATGCACAGATTTTATTTTAAAACATTTTTAATATGTACATCAGTTTTTAAAACAAAAGCTTTTCACTAGTGTGGCTACTACATTGCTACTATGCCTATTTAAATGAGCAAAACACCCTCATTCCCTCATGCTCATGCTCATTCCCGCTGCCTTTCCGCCTGAATAACACACAGAAGGGCAGCTCTGGATCAGCTCCTTAGTGCTCAATGTCAAATTTCATGAGGAATGAGTAAACCTGAATAGATGGCAATCATTTCTTTTATTTCCGAATTTTAGTTTTTATGATATAATTACCATGAAATAATCATTTTCATCGGTAAAGTATACAAATAACTATAAAATTGCTTTCTAATGGGCTTAAAAAATAATAAATGAATAAAAAAAAAAAGATTTGCCTGTTAGAGACAACTTACCGGTATTTTAAAATGTAAAATTTGTCTGATTAGAAATAAGTGAGAGGATGGGCATCCATCTCAAGTAATTAATTCATAATCATTTCTAGATTTATAGTCATTGATCTAATTATATTGAATTGAGCAATTACTTTATACAGAAAAACTCCGCACATTTTCACATTTCTACAGACTTTGGCCTCGATTAAGAGTGTAAGCAGATCCTAGCTATGGATCCGCTATATGGCTTATACTGAGTTGCATGTTTCAGCAGAATCACACAACTCTGAATAGTCTGTTGCAAAAACGAGAAGTCTTTTAAAATACTGTACAAGCTCCGGCTGCAGGTTACAGTGGTGCCACCTAAAGTTTAGGCTTTTTTATTCTTTTTTTTTAAATAAATAAAATTGTAAAAACTATTCCCCAAACACCCTAGTCCCCTCCATTTTCACATCCAAATAAAACAATTGTAGGGCATGCTGATGCTTGTAGTGCTATAAGCACCAGCATGCCAAAGGGTGGCAGGGCATGCTGGCGATTGCAGAACCACAAGAACCAGTGTTCCTTCCCTTCCATGGCCCGCTGTGGCCTGTAATTCATTGGCATTGGCTTGGCATAAAAAAAAATGCACATGCCAGTGGCGCACCCAGGGGGGTTTCTGGTTGCCCAGAAGTGTGCGTGGCTTAGCGACCATGTGATCCGGACTGACATGGAGGAAGATGGTCCTGGCCTGTGCTACAATAGGAAAGCAGGTGGGAATGGTGAATGGGTCACTACAAATACAACAGTGCTTATACACTGACACAGGCTCTGTACATTGTATAATGTGCTCTACTAATGCATTGTATACTGCTATTACTATTAGATCTGTTCCTTCAATATAATACTACTATTTTACTGTGTGAAAGTAGAAACTTATAAATCACCTATTAAAAAAATCAGAACAGGACTTGTTACAGCCGATAACCAAAGCAATTCCTTAATGTAGAATATCTATTATTTTCAGATATACATTATACACGTCCTGCTGTCATAGATAACGTTAATGGACATCTTATGTTTTGGCAGTCAGATAGTACGACCATATTATCAGTATTGTCATTTTACATATGTTTTATTTTTTACAGTGCATCATATTAAGTAGCTCTTCACAATTTTACACACGTCAACCTCTGCCACATTACAATCTAATTCCCTAACAAACATACACACGCTAGGGGTAATTTTTGCCTCATGCAGCATTACAGTGTGCTCAGGTTAGGAGAAGAGCTTGGGCAGGACACGGCGGAGCTTATTTTCGGGCTCCAAAACGTTTGCTATGATAATATACCCCACATGTATTACACGCATTAGAAACCCCCCTTTCAAAATCCTGCGTTTGCCACTGCATGCACAGTGCCAAAAATTCACCTGTTTGCCTCCAGTTACTGTATATCACACATGTCGACATCAACACTCTGTAAATTCGGTCATTTCATCTGATGATCAAAGAGCTGAACCTTGCCCATTCACATACCCTAAATAAGGAATAATAGATACCTTCTAAGGGGAATTAATTACATATTTTAATGGGCTTTATATGGATCTCATTGAAAATATCAAGCCAGTAGAATCACTAAATAGTAACAACTATCTATCAATATGAAGTAATTAGCTATAGTATCACCCACATAGATGCATAGAAAAGCCCTGGCATTGGTGACAGCCTCATAACTGTTGTGTATTTTCTCTACAGACCTACAAATAGAGAACCTCTTTGGGATAAGGTATGTGAATAGCGCTATGATTATTACATTGCTCTGTACAGCACTAACCATTAAGGGATGTTCTACCTTCTAACATATAGCAGGTTATGGTCTTCTTTTAATTGTGGGGTGGGGATAGTAAATAATTCATCACTGTGCTAACCATAATTCTAAACCTCTTATCTTCTCCCATTATTATATACATTATACCGTTTTTATAAATGGCTATAATGTAATATCATTTCCAGAAATGTGTTTACAGAAAACATTTTATTCTGTTCTTTCCTTTAACATCTCAATAGATTCTCTTCCCTGAACTGTCTTCAGCAGATGGAATTACACCCCTCTTGTCAGTAAGTATTCTTGTAGCTATTCATTGATGATTTTCAGAATGACATGATCTAGAATACACAGATAATGTGTTTCCTATGCAGACATCTCCTTCTTAATGTAAAATACCTTGTACATAGAAAATAGACAGATAGACATAATGGGCCTGATCCAGAGCTACGCTTTTACTATGTTGCATAATTACGCTAGCGTATCCTCTAAGCACTCCCCTCAAATGTACGTACTTTGTCCGTTTTACATTTACCAAACCCTACCTTAACTTTACACGGCGTAACCGCTCAAGTACGTATAGCCATCGCATACTTACGCTGCTAAGCACGCCCATACTGTACAATTTACACGCCTTACCCCGCCCTTAAAGCGTAATGGGTGACGTATGGCTAGCACGCCCCTTCGTACGTTGATACGCTGCTGTTACGTGACTGGCCCTTACGCTCTGAGTTACGTGGTGTAACATCTGCTGCGCGCATGCGCAGTAAGTACTAATAAGCCATTTTACGCTAGCGGCTAACGTAAATTCACTATTGTACTTAGTTCAGGATTTACCCCAATATTCGCTAAGCTCTAATATCATATGACATAAACTCCTTCAGCCAATCTGAACGAAGGACACACGAGATGTAAATAGTGTGTAATAGAGCAGTCTATCAGCCACAATATCCATAATGAGACAGAGGAAGGATTGCAGGGGCTCAATAACTGTTCTTGTTTCTCTTTTCTATAGCCCCCAAAAAGAAAACAAACAGTTAAAAGAACAAGAAGGAGATCAAGAGCACTTGGGATGAGGCTCTCAACAAGTAGTTAAAGTTTTCTTTCTATATCTCCTTAATACTGAATTCTGATTATTATTATTATTATTATTATTATTGTTTATTTATAAGGCGCCACAAGGTGTCCGCAGCGCCGTACAAAATACAACAAAATACAGTACAGACATAAAGAGTAGAGATGGACAGCATAGTATATATTAAATACAATATGACTATAAAAATATCACAAAAATACAATAAAGTGAAGCAAGCACAGAACGCAAGGCAAAATGTGAGGTTTCAAGCTTGGAAGACCAGGGAGGAGGGGATAGAGTGTAGTGAGAGGTTGAGAGGGAGCCACCAGGTAGGGATGGGTTAAAAGGGTAGCAGAGGGGGACAAGAGGGTACTAAGTGATAGGGGAGTAGTGGAGGAAGGAACAACACTAGGATAGAGGGCCCTGCTCACGTGAGCTAACACACTATGTGAGAGGGAAGAACTTACAGAAGACATAAGGAGGTGGAAGGAAGTGGACTGCCGGTGTGAGCGGAGGAGAGGGGGGAGGAAGAGAAGGGATAGATGAAGGATGCTGTGCAGATGTTAAGTGGAGGAGGAGCAGGCTAGCCTGAACAAGTGCGTTTTGAGTGAACGCTCGAAGACCTGCAATGTGTGGAAGAGTTGGACTGAAGATGGGAGGTCATTCCAGTGCAGAGGTGCAGCACGGGAGAAGTCTTGGATATGGGTGTGAGATGTGGTGATCAGTAAAGAGGTTTAGACAGCGCTGGTTAGCAGAACTGAGAGGGCGGGAAGGGGTGTGCATGTTGATGAGGGAAGAGAGATAGGGATCAGTGGATGAGGAGATGGCCTTAAAGGTGAGAGTAAAGAGTTTAAAGAGAGGTCTGAAGCGGACAGGAAGCCAGTTGAGGGTTTGACGTAAAGGAGAGGACAAGGTAGAGCGGTGTGAGAGGAAGAAGAGCCTGGAAGCAGCATTGAGTATAGATTAAAGGGGGGCAAGATGGGTGAGTGGGAGACCTACGAAGAGGAGGTTACAGTAGTCAAGGCGTGATATGACTAAAGAGTGGATGAGGATTTTAGTAGCGTCATTGTTGAGGCGTGCAATGTTGCATAGGTGAAAACGACAAGATAGAGAGTGGGTACGGATGTGTGGTATGAAGGAAAGTGAGGATTCAAGGATGACACCAAGGCAGCGAACTTGAGGGGATGAGGAGACAGAGGTATCACCAATGGTTATCATGATGGAGGGCAGGGAGGAAATCCTAGGGAGAGGAAAAACAATCATTTCCGTTTTGTCCATATTCAGCTTGAGGAAGCGTTTGGCCATCCATGTGGATAGAGATGCAAGGCACACGGAAATCTTAGACAGAAGAGAGGGGTTGAGGTCAGGGGAGTTGAGGTAAATTTGAGTGTCATCAACATAGAGGTGGCAGTTGAAACAAAAGGTACTGATGAGGTTACCCAGCGAGGAGGTGTAGAGGGAGAAGAGGAGCGGGCCAAGGACAGAGCCCTGGGGGACACCAACAGGGATCAGAGAGGGGGGAGGATGAGCTAGGGGTGGAAACAGAGAAGGATCCATGTGAACGCACCGCTAACCACTCCCCTCAAACAACTACATTATTATCATGTAAAAATGGCCGCAGCTCGGACATCTGGTTCATACACAGTCCATTAATATTTCTAATAATTCTATACTGTGCATTTTAATAATTTTAGGAGGTGTCATTTATCGGAATACATTCCGTTCAGGAAGCACGAATGAGTGCACATGATCACAAAAAAAACCAAGACAATATTTAATCTAATCACCTTCAAATCAGAGAGACATCGGAAGTCTGAATTCTATACATTGTTCTACATTACTTTTATGTTCTCATTATTATATTCTTAATACCATTTATGTAACTGACTATAAAGTAATATCATTTCCTCATAGCTGTTTCTAAAAAGAAAATATTTTCTTCTTTTCCTTAACTAAGAATCTCATTGGATTCTCTTCCCTGCACCTGAAACGTCTTCATTGCATTTAATTACATCAAACTTACCAGTAATTGTTCTTGTTGTATATATTTATTTACTTATTTTTTATAAATTACTACTTATTTATTTATTTATTTATTTATGTTAACTGTATTTATTAACTGTTCTTGTGTCTTTTTTGTACAGACCCCCAAAAAAAGGAAAGAGTCGAAGTCTCCCCGGGATATTCCCAGTAAGTAAATTTCTCTCTAGACCTCCAAAATACTAATTACTGCTTGTAGATCACCCATTTTCCTGCCATCAGATGCATTGGAATTCATCATCAAAGGTCCCACACATTCGGGCATCCATGTGAATGCACTGTTAACCAATCCCCTCGCATCAAAGGACTTGTGATACCAGGGGTGTAACTACAGGGGGTGTAAGGGGTGTGGCTGCTACGAGGTCCAAAGGGGGTCAAAGGCTGACAGCTTAAAACAGCACTTGGCTTTCCATGTATGAGTGCTGAACACTGTGCCGCTGAGAACTGTCAGCCAAGTCTGACACCTTCTGTTCCTGAAATCAAATTTTTTATCATGTAAACTTCATGATCGCATTAACAACTTCATGATCGCAATAACAGATATTTGATCCAAATTAAAATCAATATAGCTACATATATTCACTATATCATTTATGTAATGACGATAAAGTCATATAATTTCCTCATAGCTGATTCTAAATAGAAAAACAAATGAAATTTTCTTTCTTTAATAATCTCATTGTATTTTTTTCCCTGCACCTGCAACGTTATGAAATATCTTCAGTGGATTTAATTACATGAAACTCACCAGTAAGTATTGTTGTTGTTGTTGATATTTCTTTGAATAACCTTTACATGATCTAGAATACCCAGATTATATGTTCCCTACATATAGACATCTCCTCCTTAATGTAAGATGCCTTGTATTTAGAAAATAGACAGATGTCTGCATCCCAGTCACCACACTACATACAACCCATCAATAGCTCCTCACTAGGGGTTATGTATGTATAATAATCACTAGACCCATCCCATATCACATGACATAAACTCCCTCAGACATACCTGGAGATGTATATAGCGTATAACTGTGCAGTCTATCAGCCACAATATCCATAATGAGGCATAGTAAAGATTGCAGAGGGCACAATAACTGTTCTTGTGTCTATTTCTACAGATCCCAAAAAGAAAAATAATAATAAAAACAAGCCAGAGGTGAAGATTGCCAAGAAAGAGACTCAAAAAAGTAAGTTTTCTTTCTGTATCTCCTAAATACTGATTTCTGCTTCTAGATCCACCATCTACATGATGACAGAAGCACAGATGAGGGCGTTGAACATTGGGACATTGGCTCTTTCCCCTGGGGGCTTCACATCCAGCACATAGAAGATGTTCTGCCTGGGAATAGCCAGGTATCTGACTCACAGCAGTATTTCCTATTTGTGTTGTGTGGTACTGCAGGTCACCTAGGTCACAGGTTACTACGTCCTTCGCCTATACTCCCAAAACCTCTTTCTCAAAGACTGCCACATATATAATAAGCAATGTCACTGGTAACTGCCTCCAATGTAGCATAGGTGACAGCCACTAACAAATAGGCTTTGACAATAAAACAGATGATGGCATGGCCATATTTATCACCTTCCCTTATTACCATGTAATATGTACATTTTTTATTAATTAGTTTTGTTACCAAATTAGTATATGTATGATAATATTGACATATGAAATATTTGCTTATCACAGAATTCTTTATCGTAACTCGAATAACACCAACACCAACATTGTCATTCTGTGTTTTAATAGCATAACAGCTGTTTTTAAGAAGAAGTAGAGAAGACCTGAGTGACCGTCGTAACATCTGCTCTGCTGCCAATTTTCCATAAAAGACGTTTGGTTTCTAAATATCTGAAGCTCATACTTGGAGGACTAATCTGCTCATGCTAACAATGAAAAGAAGAAGGCTGGGAACTTCCCGTGTGCTGCACAAATTACACATTGGGTTATAGGAACATCTTTAATGCAGGCTGCAAAATCATTGCATATTGGCGGCATGGCGCTCTAAGCGCTCCTCAAGGGTACGCACCTCACCAATGTCATCTGCCTTTCTTCTTTTCAACATCAAATACATCCAATAAATGCATATTCCATATTTAAAGTGTATGACTCCAATTTATTACATTAAGTAATAAGTGACTACAGATAAACGGGTACAAAGCATGAGGGGCTTGGTTCTTAAATAGTTCTTGGTTCATGACATCCAGCTTACATACAGCATGCTTCTTGTAGTTCTATAGAGATCAAGCCACCTAGAGGCCTGTAAAATGACACTTTATGCATCTGTTATGTTTTTTAGTATATGCAACTAACAGCCAATCAGAGGAATACTGAACAACAGAATATTTCTTAGTGCATAACATACGCAACAAGGGTTAATGGAGGCCTAGAAGATAAGAAAAAAATGGGCAGGGAAAAACCAATAAGAACCTGATCCAAACTTGCACATCCGCCTGTATTTTAGACAAAAGCGCAGTGGAAAGATAGACACAAGACTACCCATCTGCCTGTATGCGCACCCACGTGCTGAGGTGTTCCATGATATTAAAAGATGAAAAGGGACGTTTAACTCATTTAAACAGGCACAGTAACTGTATATGGTACATGCACTTCCGTGAAAATCTTACATTATGTTGGGGATGGTGTAAGTTATAGACGCAGGTCATTTTACATGGGGAAATGGATATTATATGGTAAAAACAAAAACTGAATGTATAATTTCACTATTTAAAAGACATTTCTGGTGATTTTTTTATGGCAGAATAATTGTGGAATGCCGTGAGTTGCTTGGGCTTTGATATAACCATGTATAAATATTTTTCAGTGATGCTTTCTTATTGTTATTTGGACCTTCATTGACTGGGAGCATTTCTGATGGCAGGCTGAATGCTGAAAGCGATTTTATAATGTGGGAGAGTGAGGTATGTAAGTGGTACAGTCTGTGAATGCATTCAAGCCAACTCAGAAAGCGCCGCAGAGGAAGAAGGATGATATTTGGGGGAAGTTTGAGGAAGGTTGTTTCACTGAAATGGTGGTGGGGAGGGTGGTTGGAAAGAGCAGACTAGATGGAGTAAGTGATTGTTATCTGCCATCATATACTATGATTCTATAAAATGGAGGCTGGACACAGAAGGGGTGCAAATGTAAGCTAAACAGACTAACGGGGCACAAATGGGGGCTGGTAAGACAGAAGACACAAATGGAGGCTGGACAGACAGAAAAGGCACAAATGGAAGCTGGACAGATAGAATGGGCACAAATGAAAGCTGGACACACAGAATGAGCTCAAATGGATAAAGGACAGACAAAAGGGGCACACATTTAGGCAGGACAGACATAAGGGGCATAAATGGAGTCTGGACAGACAGAAGGGGCTCAAATGGAGGCAGGACACACAAACAAGGGGCAGAATTGGAGGCTGGACACACATAAAAGGGGTAGAAAGGAGATGGCTGGATACACACTTTCAAATTTTTGGGGGGGAAGAAATGTTTTTCCGCCCTTGGCACTGCTATGTCTAGAAACAGCCCTGGTTATTATTATTATTATTATATTCTCTCTCTTCTGCTCTTTCTAATTTCATGTAATTTTCTTGCGGTCATTTCTATTTTAATTGATTCTTTATTCATTTTTCACATTATTTGCATTATTAATCTGCAGACTACTTTAACATAAGTAGTTATTATTGACTCTTCTCATATTAAGGACTGAGAAAAAAAAATGGCACAAAAAATATTCTGAGAAACTGTCAAATATTGTGGAGTTCAGGAATAGATTGCAATTTAGTAAATTACAGGTTAACCTTTTTCTGACACCTTAGAACAGGAACCTATTGAGGACATATGTAGACAGTTAAATTGACTACTATACTATGCAATTGTTCCTCAGCATTATTGCTATATAAAACTATAATACCACATATATAAAAGATTATTAATACCCCTCAAGTCTTATAATAATACCCACATGTATTAATAACATTTTGTTTTAAGAATTAACTAAAGCTACCTGCTGGAACCACTTAGTTTAGTTGACTTGAGGCACGATAGACAGGGGTAAGGACCTGTTTCTGACTCTAAGAAGAGTTAGCAGGCGTGTATTTGGCTTGTTTTTATGACAATTTATTCCTTATAAATAGCTAATGGTTTTATGAGAATTAAAAGTAAATCTAAAATAACAATAAGCAGATATCTAGTAAAAGAAACCATATGTCTAATGTAAAAGTAATTAAACACATTCACAAATAATAAAATAAAAATAACCTATTATTACATTAAAAAAGAAGGAAGTCTCTTCACAGATGAGTATTGAAGTCAACTAAAAGAGACCATTTTTCGTGGATGTCATACTACTTCCTTTAAGCTAATGTTGTTTGTTGCAAAACTGGTATTACTGTGTTATATAAATTAACACAGCGGTTTTCATGTGTTTTTGAAACTTAAATTCACCGGATAACACAGACAAAGGTATAATTTAATAATAAAACTTATTTTTAAAACATTGAATTTTTATAGTTTGTATGATCCAAAGCATTATATTGTAAAGTTTCAAACCTGTACAAAAACGTTTGTACATCCAGGCCCTATTCATTGGAATTTCAAGAGAAAAGAGCAGAAGAAAGCAAGAACAATTGGAAGATATAAGAAAAAGGTTGACAAAAGACAAAACCCTTGTATGTCTATATGCAATAGCTACCCAGGGACTTAAGCAAAATGTAGCTGAGAGAGACAGTGTTTCGGCAGTGCTCCAATTTAATCTCTTGATGAAAAAGTGCCTTGGGGAACAAAATGAGCTACTGACAAAAAAACATTCTTTCGAATAAAAGACATGTCAGGCTGTCAGTATAGGTTGCTTGCCTAGGGCCTTAATACAAATCTTGGATGTTAATGAAACCAATAAGCTGAGAATGGAATCATTGCAAATCAACCAATATTTCATTAACCTTTCATTACACCAACCACAGGAGTGTGGTAGAATCATACAATTAAGAGTTTTGCTGACATATCTTAAATCTCATTTTTATGAATGTGATATATTTTTTTTCATAGGAGACTATTTATGCATTCTACAAGTCTTACAGTAAGACCAGATACAGAAATCAAATACATTATAATTAAATTCCTATTAAAAAAACAAACAAGTTACTGAAATATGTTTCTATGCATTTTCCGCTCTGACTGTATTTGTCCACTCCTAAAATAAGGTCACTTAGCTTTGCCCCTATTTGCTATTAAAGGATCAGATCCAGACATTGAAAATAAGAGGAAATCAAGGGGGAAGACCATGCTGAACTTTAGATTAATTTTATTCATTGCATGACGGGGGACACTTTGCTTTTGCTTATAGCACGCAAAGAGGCTGTTACAGAGAGCTAACACAGTAAATGCACATGCAATCTTTAAAATGTGTATGAACTATTCCGAGTTCCATGAGTAGCACCTCTGGATAATGTAGTACAGGGAATGAGCAAACCTCCCAGCCTATGTAAAGCAGCAGAATTTACAGGTTGTATGATTCCGAGGGCCAGATTTACGAAGCTGAGGGCTTGGTAAAGTGGAGATGTTGCCCATAGCAACCAATCAGATTCTAACTCTCACTTTCTTTTTACATACTAGAGAATGTTAGCTAAACTAACACTGTGGACAACACTTTTCCAAACCCACAGCTTAGTAAATCTGGACCCAAGTATCTTTATTTTATAAGTCATTTAAATTGACTTTATGTATGTACTGTTTATCTATAATAAAGGGTTTAAAAATAATAAAAATAAAGTATATACATTTTTCTTAAAGCAAAAAAAAAAAAAAAACAATCCTAATTATTTTATTAAAGAAACGTTTTAAACATAATTAAATATAAATAATCTTTTAAGCACAAAAATATATTAAAATGCCTGTGCATAATGTGCAGCAATACACTGCTATTCAGTGATATACAGTAGATGCATAATAGTCAGTATAGTTTAATGTATGCAGTTTATTTTAAACGTGTTGTTTTATACTGATTGTTTGGTCTGTAGGGCTATGTTATAATTGTGTGGAGGGGAATTTTTAAATAAAAATCTCCTCCATCAGCAACTTAAACCAGCCCTGAGCTGGTGCAGGATTTCAGGAGGCGGAAAGAAAAACATGGCTTCTGTTGCACTCACAGCTGCATTGAAATGCCAAGATTGCCTTTAATATATAATAAAAACTCCTTAAACATGGATGCATCATAGGCAGATCAGCCGCTTTGCGATCTTTTCTTTTTGTGGTTGCTCTCTTTGTGCACATGCACAATCCTTAAAATTGCTGCGCTTACACAAAAACTGGAAGCATTTACTTTTAAACAGCTAAATAGCATAGTTGCCAACTCTCCCTGAATATCAGTGAGACTCCCTGAAGATTGGGTGATCTCCCTGACTCCCTGAAGTGTTTGGTAATCTCCCTGATTCTGATTTCATCCATTGAGGTCTATGGAGATGACCAATTTCATGGAGGCCAAGATGTAATGAAACAATCTTTTTAATCAGATTCAGCGTCACTTTTAGCTTTTCTATAAAGATAGTAATGAAAGTATTCACTGTCAATTTAATAATCAATAAATACTGACATTTTTATTGTAAAATAGTTTTCCTGGCAGTTCTAGATACACCTATGGGTGGAGCTATTCACAGGACACACCCCTTTGGCGCTACAGGACACACCCCTTTGGTGCAGCACTTTGATAGTGCTCTTACTATCTCCCTGATATTCATTTGCAAAAGTAGGCAACCATGCTATATAGACTTGGGCTAGAAATCATTGATTCTCAACCCTAATTATGTGTGCCTTCCCTGCAATTCAACATTTACTCAGGTGTACTTACACTTATTTTTAATCTCTGGATTAGGTCACTGACCAAGTTTAGGCCTGACAGAACCAAACAGTTTTTTGGGCATGCTCAGATAACCGTTACAAGTGGCTTCTGAACAATCACATTAAAGCACAGAAAATACATCAGTGGTTAGCATTGATTCCTTTTATCCCTGGGGTCAGGGGTGGATGGTTATAGGCCTTATCATGAGGTTTCCCAGTAGGCCAGTGCTCTAAGGAAGCTTTTTTTTTGTGACAGCAGATCAGCTGATCCCTTAGCAGATGCTCTTTCCTGTACATTGACCCAGCGCAGGTTCTGTACTGTGGAGGCTTCTCAGTAAACACACTTTACTTCAGAGGCCTCTATAGTACAGGGAACAAAAGAGATCCGGCGCTCCAAACATACATTAAATAACACTATGTGTCAGCACATAAATAAAAAGGAGGTTTAGTTCACAATATAGCTATTTGGGTTAAGTTCACCTGCCCAGCGTCAAGGCACCTCCTGTAGGTGAGTCCCTATCCATTTGCTATATGTGTACACAGGAGGGGCCTGATCCAGAGCTACGAAATTTCGCACGGCGGGCGAATGCGTACGTTCGACCGTGCGAATAAACATGCACGCCCCTAACACTCCCATAGTAAAGTACCTGCTTACGGCGGCTATACCCTACACTGGGTACTACCGTCGGCCGTACAAATTTTCGCACATAATACGCTGAGCGTACGGGCTTAGCACGCCCATACTGTACAATTTAAATGGCTATCCCCGCCTCCGTGTAGTAAAACGAGTGCCCAGGCGACCGTCGTATTAAACGCACGCCCCTCGAGCGAAAAATACGCACACCATACGACCGCCATATTCTCATGTCGTCCAGCCGACCGGAAGCTGTCATACTGGGCATGCGCAGTGCGAAATTTCGTACGAAAATACGCAAAAAAACGGTCGTATGCTCGCTCGAAATCGGCCAATTTCGTAGCTCTGGATCAGGCCCGAGGTCTCTGTTAAGACACTACGTGCATTTGAACAGGTTGCAGCAGCCATGTTTGGGGAGTGGTCAGACTCCCAAATAGAACTAAACAGTAGCAAGAAAAATGACTGCACTTCTATCCAGAGCGCCGGACCTCTTTTGTACCTTGTATTCACATAGTGGTCACTTTGGTCCTTGGCTGCACCCCTATATTTATATATACACTTGGTAAAATTACTATCCGAAGGATAGTGACACCAGAGGTCCTGCGCTCCTCCTTATTGTCGCAGATATCAAACCACAAGGGGTTAACACCCAAAACCCCACAGAAAAAACAAAAGCTTCCTCTAATAAAAAGAATCGGCAATGATCTTTACACAGTATATATATATATATATAAATGTGGTGATACAAGTCCGCGCCTAAGGATATTAGACAAATCCGTGGTTGCAGAGTTCACATCTAAGGGCAGCTATTAGAAGTACCTTAAGTCTTCTTGTTGATTCACCAAAGGTACAGTTTCTTTTAGATGTTGTCTTCCGTTTTTCTGGTATATTCCGTCCGGTGCTTTCCGTATGATGAAAAAGGAAAAAGGTCTTGTGTGACACTGATTTCATAAAAGAAAGAACAAGTAGACACTCAAATTCCTACTCACAAAATTATTTCTTGAATAGTATGCTCATCAGAATCTCCCTTGTATGTAATCCTCTTTCCTCAGGTAGGTTATCATCCAATTTCTTATTTCAGCTTCCAACGTATAATCTCTATCCGTGTATCTCCGTGTAGGTGCCAAAAGGGAAATATAGAGAGAAAGATCTTGCGCAATATTGTAAAACACTGCCAGAAACACTTTTTACCCAGGTATGCATTTACACAGCAAATCTCTTGGGATTGTTGCATATACACAAATCCTATGGAGCGTTATTCTTTAAATCAGTGCTGGTGCAGAAGCCGGGATCGGGTTTGTGTGTTCACCGTTATGCTAAGGGAACTCCTCCACAGAATAGTTCCCTCCTTCCTCACTACTCCCTCTAATACACTGACCTGTTAGTCACAAGTTCTTCTCCTCCCACCGTGTATGCGCTACACGTGGAATTCAGCAAGTAAACAGAAGCCCGCTGATATAACAAACGTTAATGGATACCTTCTCTTTTTCAGCGGTAGTTTTTATTCCAATAAAACAACTTAAAAACAAAGTTCCATAAGAGTATTTCAGCCAATACAAAGCATATTAAAAAATCCCTACCCGAAGCATGCCAACCTCCAAAAATAATCCTTATCCTCAAAGCTGGATGAAAAGACACCTCACGATACCAGGCTAGACCCCCAATATAGGCCCAAAAAGGGTCAGCGCTGTTCAAGGAGGGAGAGGGTAATAGATATATCGGGGTGACAGCCGGAATGCTAATCGGGATCCCACTACCTACGCATTTCGAGCACGTGTGTGCTCTTTTTCAAGGCATATCAGTGTCTATGTGTATTGGTACTTAAAAAGGGGATGTTATTGCATCACTTCCCGTATTCTTCCGTCTTTCTTAAAATATCTTTAAATAAAAATAATCTGCCTTACTTCTAATTTCTTTCAGTCATCTTGTTTTTCAGTTACAATGTTACTTCATAAACGTGACTTCATTCTGTGTACTGCCTTGACAATTTGTTTCTTTTTTCTCAATAAAAAGTATCAAAGTCTGATATTCTGTCTTTTTGATTATCAGGGAAAATGGATGGTAGGACTAAGACTTCAGTATGTGTAAATAAACGGTATGTTATGTGTAAAAAAAATATGTGAACATTAGTATGAATATTTCTATGTGACCAATAGATAGTGCCATACAAATATATAACTATGAGTGAACATAAAATGCAAAATATTATTAATTGTGTATAATACCTTATGTGCAAATGTA
>WWET01005902.1:30395-59316 GCA_011038615.1 Limnodynastes dumerilii
CGGGCAACATCTTCCCGGCGCATGCGCAGATCGGCTTACGCTTACGTCCTAGCGACGGCGGGCGTTATTCTGGATCAGGCCCATGGTGTGGTCATGTATGGCTGGCAATGGAACTGGGGCGTTATTCTGGATTAGGCCCATGGTGTGGTCATGTATGGCTGGCAATGGAACTGGTTTCCTTCTATTTATTGATGATGTTTATTTATGATCTTTTATTTATTGATGATGATATATATATCCAGTAAAACTGTCTATATTTTGCACTTTTTGTATTAATATACATCAATAAATGTCTTGCGTGAAGTTGTTCATAGTGTAAATACTCACTATATTTTCAGTAAAATTTCTTCTATTTATTGATGATGATATATATATCCAGTAAAATTGTCTATATTTTGCACTTTTTGTATTAATATACATCAATAAATGTCTTGCGTGAAGTTGTTCATAGTGTAAATACTCACTATATTTTCAGTAAAATTTAATTTTTATTATGAGAGATTTTGTGTTTGCATTTTTTTCTTGTGTGCTGACTTGGGTTGTTGTGACCTGTGTGTGTATATATATATATATATATATATTTTTATTTTTTATTTTTTTTTAATCTTTAATAATTATGAAATGAGGTCATATTTTTGGGGGGTTTAAACAAATAAATATCAATGAGTCAGAATAATAGGCAGCCTATGACTGTATGCAGCAGTGCAGCAGTGAGCGATGTCATTGGCTGATGCTGTGGAGCACACAAATGTGGAATTAATGAGTTAATGTGGAATTAATGAGTTAATGTGGAATTAATGTCAGGCTGACTCAATCAGCCGTGAAAGTAAACCAATGAGATAATCTGCTTGTAGATTAGATTCCTTGCACTCTCGTTGATGATTAAGCTGTAATTATTCTATAGGAAAGTACTTTGATCATTACATAGGTGATATTGATTTGATTTTCCTAATGAGGACGAGAACACACATTGCTGTATCTATAAACAGCCCTCAAAACAAGCGCTGTCACATGTCCACACATCCCGTGCTACTATATTCTCCCCCATCTACATCGCAATACAGGGTTTTCTCTCCCTCTACATCACAGTACAATGTCTTCTCTCTCTCTACATCACAGTATATAGTCTTCTCTCTCTCTACATTACAGTACAGGGTCCTCTCTCTTTCCTCTTCTACATCACAGTACAAGGTCTTCTCTCTCTCTACATCACAGTATATAGTCTTCTCTCTCTCTACATTACAGTACAGGGTCCTCTCTCTTTCCTCTTCTACATTACAGCACAGGGTCTTCTCTCTCCTCTTCTACATCACAGCACAGGGTCTTCTCTCTCTCTACATCACAGTACAGGGTCTTCTCTCTCCCTCTACATCACCGTACGGAGTCTTCTCTCTCTTTCTACTTCACAGTATATGGCCTTCTCTCTCTCTACATCACAGTACAGGGTATTTCACCATATACATTACAGTACAGAGTCTTCTCTCCCCATCTACAGCACAGTACAGGGTCTTCTCTCTCCCTCTACATCACAGTACAGGGTCTTCTCTCTCCCTCGACATCACAGAACAGAGTGTTCTCTCTCTCTACATCACAGTATATGGTCTTCTCTCTCTACATCACAGTATATGGTCTTCTCTCTCTTTACATCACAGTACAGGGTCTTCTCTCTCTCTCTCTCTACATTACAGTACAGGGTCTTCTCTCTCTACATCCCAGTACAGGGTCTTTCACCATCTACATCACAGTACAGGGTCTTTCACCATCTACATCACAGTACAGGGTCTTTCACCATCTACATCACAGCGCAGGGTCTTCTTTTTCTCTACATCACAGTACAGGGTCTTCTCTCTCAGTCTACATCATAGAACAGGGTCTTCTCTCTCCCTCTGCATCACAGTACAGGGTGTTCTCTCTCTCTACATCACAGTATATGGTCTTCTCTCTCTTTACATCACAGTACAGGGTCTTCTCTCTCTCTCTACATCACAGTACAGGGTCTTCTCTCTCTCTCTACATCACAGTACAGGGTCTTCTCACTCTACATCACAGTACAGGGTCTTCTCTCTCTCTCTCTACATCACAGTACAGGGTCTTCTCTCTCACTCTACATCACAGTACAGGGTCTTCTCTCTCTACATCACAGTACAGGGTCTTTCACCATTTACATCACAGTACAGGGTCTTCTCACCTCACCTACATCACAGTACAGGGTCTTCTCTTTCTCTATAACACAGTACAGGGTCTCTCTCTCTCTACTTCACAATACAGGGTCTTTTCTCTTTCTCTCTCTACATCACAACACAGCACAGGGTCTCTTATCTCTATATATCACAGCACAGGGTCTTCTCTCTCTATATATCACAACACAGGGTCTTTTCTCCCTCTACATCACAGCACAGGGTCTTTTCTCCCTCTACATCACAGTACAGGGTCTTTTCTCCCTCTACATCACAGTACAGGGTCTTTTCTCTCTCTACATCACAGTACAGGGTCTTTTATCCCTCTACATCACAGTACAGGGTCTTTTATCCCTCTACATCACAGTACAGGGTCTTTTCTCTCTACATCACAGTACAGGGTCTTTTCTCCCTCTACATCACAGTAGTGTCTCCTCTCTCTCTCTCTGCACCCAGTACAGGGTTATCTCTCTCTGTACATCACACTACAGGGTCTTCTCTCTCTCTACATCACACTACAGGGTCATCTCTCTCTATACTCCACAGTACAGGGACATCTCTCTCTAAACATCATAGTAAAGGGTCTTCTCTCTTGCTCTACATCACAGTACAGGGTCTTCTCTCTTGCTCTACATCACAGTACAGGGTCTTTTCTCCCTCTACATCACAGTACAGGGTCTTTGCTCCCTCTACATCATGGCACAGGGTCTTTTATCCCTCTACATCACAGTACAGGGTCTTTTCTCCCTCTACATCACAGTACAGTGTCTCCTCTCTCTCTCTACATCACAGTACAGGGTCTTCTCTCTCTCTACATCACAGTACAGTGTCTTTTCTCTCTCTCTCTACATCACAGTATATGGTCTTTTCTCCCTCTACATCACAGTACAGTGTCTTTTCTTCTTCTACATCACAGTACAGGGTCTTCTCTCTCTCTCTTTATCACAGTACAGGATCTTTTCTCCCGCTACATCACAGTACAGGGTCTTCTCTCTCTCTCTACATCACAGTATATGGTCTTCTCTCTCTCTACATCACAGTACAGGGTCTTCTCACCTCACCTACATCATCACAGTACAGGGTCTTCTCTCCCCATCTACATCACAGTACAGGGTCTTTCACCATCTAAATTACAGTACAGGGTCTTCTCTCTCCCTCTATATTACAGTACAGGGTCTTCTCTCCCTATCTACATCACAGTGCAGGGTCTTCTCTCTCCTCTTCTATATCAAATTATAGGGTCTTTTCTCTCTCTACTTTACAGCACAGGGTCTTTCACCATCTACATTACAGTACAGGGTCTTCTCTTTCCTCTTCTACATCACAGTACAGGGTCTTCATTCTCTACATTACAGCATAGGGTCTTCTTTCTCTCTCTACATCACAGTACAGGGTCTTCTCTCCCCATCTACATCACAGTACATGGTCTTCTATCTCCCTCTACATCACAGTACAGGGTCCTCTCTCCCTCTATATCACAAATCGCGGCAGACGCAGCACTTACCTATGTCCTGGTTCCCTGTCTGTACCTTTCTCCCGGCGCACGGGTCCTCGCAGGCATACTCACCAGTCTTGACGCGGCGTCCTCCACGTGGGATTCTGGCGGCAAGTGCGGCGGTGCTCCGGTCCATGGGCGCCGCCATCTTGGACTGATCACATGACGGCGCTCCTCCAATAGACACAGTGTTCTCCGGTCCTCCAGCCAATCAGTGCACAGGGCGCACTATTTAAACCCTGTGCACTGTTCCAACGTTGCCAGAACAACTAGGTCCTCTAGGTGCCTGGTACTCCTGCATTGTGCTCCTGCTTGGTCCAGTCCTGAGGTTCCGTCCTGAGGTCCAGTCCTGAGTTCCAGTCCTGCGGTCCAGTTGGTTCAACCCTGCTGACACCAGTTCTGCTAACTCCACCTCCACAGTACCTACTCAATTCTACCACCAGTTCCACAGTACCTGCTGCCTGGATTCATCCTACCCAACTCTACCACCAACTCTACAGTATCTGCTTTCCGGATTCACCTTATCATCATACTACAGTTTATTCTGCCGGGACTTTTGCTACATCTACCCAAGGGTAGCCTCCTGCTACTACTAACCCTCATCCACCAGTGTGTACCCCTGTTCTTGGACTTTCGCTTTATCCCAGTGCACATCCAATCCCCCTGGTCTCCCTGCACCTCCAGATTTATAGACTATTGTTTTGTTCATTTCCTGTATGCACCCGTCCTTCATTAAACTAGCTCACTTCCAATTCCAGCCATCTCAGTTGTATTCGTCTCTGACACCCGGGACAGATCCCAAACACCCCTTGAACGTGACACTCTACATCACAGTACAGGGTCCTCTCTCTCCCTCTATATCACAGTACAGGGGCTTCTCTCTCTCTCTCTACATCAGAGTATAGGGCAGTGGTTTCCAAACCTGTCCTCAAGGCTCCACAACAGTACATGTTTTCCAGATCTACTAGCTGGAGCACAGGTGTGTTCATTATTGACTGTTTAAAAGATTAACAGGTGGTATAATTATATATACCTTGTTCTGTAGGGAGATCTGGAAAACATGCACTGTTGGGGAGCCCTGAGGACAGGTTTGGAAACCTATGGTATATGGTCTTCTCTCCCTCTACATCACAGTACAGGGTCTTCTCTACCCTCTACATTACAGTACAGGGTCTTTTCTCTCCCTCTACATCACAGTACATGGTCTTCTCTCTACATCACAGTACAGGGTCTTCTGTCTCCCTCTATATCAAAGTACAGGTTCTTCTCTCCCCATCTACATCACAGTACATGATCTTCTTTCTCCCTCTATATCAAAGTACAGGGTCTTCTCTCACCATCTACATCACAGTACAGGGTCTTCTCTCTCCCTCTACATCACAGAACAGGGTCTTCTTTCTCTACATCACAGTACAGGGTCTTTCACCATTTACATCACAGTACAGGGTCTTCTCTCTCCATCTACATCACAGTACAGGGTCTTCTCTCTCCCTCTACATCACAGTACAGGGTCTTCTCTCTACGTCACAGTACAGGGTCTTCTCTCTCTCTACATCACAGTTCAGGGTCTTCTCTCTCTACATCACAGCACAGGGTCTTCTCTCTCTCTCTCTACATCACAATACAAGGTCTTCTCTCTCTACATCACAGCACAGGGTCTTCTCTCTCTCTCTACATCACAGTGCAGTTTTCTCTCTATATCACAGTACAGGGTCTTCTCTCTCTCTCTCTCTCTCTCATCACAGCACAGGGTCTTCTCTCTCTCTCTGCATCACAGTACAGGGTCTTCTCTCTCTCTCTCTCAACATTACAGTCCAGGGTGCTCTTTCTCTCTTCAAATCACAGTACAGGAGTTCTCAATTCCTCTACATCCCAGTACAGGACCCTCTCACTTCTCTCCCACTCTGGTGGTTATCTTGTCATGTAATAAATGTTTTTGGTGTATAATTGGTGACAGGGGGCCTGATTCAGAGATCCGCTGCAGATGGTATCGCAAATATACGCATCTAAGTGGCAGGTCGGAGCAGGTTACATCCTACTGAATAAACATTCACTCCCATCGCAACCTCCGGCCGGACCTAAACTTCCACCTACATTGTCTTGCCCTATCTGGCCGCACTCACTTCCGACCTTATGTGCAATAGTTGCGTATATTTAGGGTCCAATGTCTGTAATCGCGCCCACTTTCCCTCATCTCAATGCCTCCCCCCGCCCATTTCTATGCAAATCCTTCAGTTCCTAGATTTCCGCTGGACTTAGGATCGCAATTGTTTCCGAACGATTCACAAGTCCGACCTTAAGGCATTTCCGACCCTAACTTCCAAGTACATGGCGTTGCACTATTACTACGCATGCGCAGTTGATGCAATCGATCCGGCCCTAAATATACGCACCTATCGTTAATATTGGATCTCTGAATCAGGCCCAGGATGACAGCACTGTTAACACATATGGGTTGGTGGTTTATAAGATGCACCTTCAGATACCCCCTACAGATTATCCTTGAAGACACCACCCAAGGGGGGGTTTTGAGTAAAGGCAGGAAAAGTTAGGAGGAGGTCATGGGACACCTAGGATGGGATAGGAAAGGCTGGTTCAGGGTCTTTGTCTTCATGGACCAGGGGATTGTTAAATATTTGGTGACCTCTCTTGTGTGTTATGTTATACATGTCCAAAGGGCCACACGAGATTGACACATACACAAAACCCACCCGAGACAGACACAACACCCAACAGAGACAGACACAGGGACAACAGAGACCTGAGACAGACAACACCCACCCGAGACAGGCACAACACCCACCCAAGACAGACAAAGGCACAACAGAGACCTGAGACAGGCTCAACTCCGACCTGAAACAGGCAGAGGCACAACACACACCCAAAAAGGCACACAACAATCCTCTGATAGGGGGCTCTGACCCCATTCAAAGCACAGCAACATGGAGTATTTAACACCAGCACAATCTTACCCAAGTGTTACCAGTTGTAACAAACAAACACAGAAAGAAGCTGAGGGCCACAGAGGGCGTCTGCCTATCCTGCATGCTGGGTATTTGGTTATGTGTAACTGGCATTAGGTGATTATGTATATTCATTGCCGCTCCACAGAACTGCAACTTCAGCGAAAAGTGACAGGAAAGAAACTTATTCCCCCTCCACCCAGGATTTCCATCACAGATCGCCCATTCCTCTATTATATACCCTATACGGCATATCTCATACTGTATACCCCATACAGCATATCCCATACTGCACACCCCATACAGCATATCCCATACTGCACACCCCATACTGTATACCCTATACAGCATATCCCATACTGTATACCCCCATACAGTATACACTATACTGCACACCCTATACAGCATATCCCATACTGTATACAGCAAATCCCATACAGCATATTCCATACTGTATAACCCATACAGCATATACCATACTATATACCCCATACTGCACTCCCTATACTGTATATCCCATACTGCATAGTCCATACAGCATATTCCATACTGTATACCCCATAATGCACACCCCATACTGTATATCCCATACTGCACACCCCATACAGCATATCCCATACTACACACCATATCCCATCCTGCACACCCCATAAAGCATATTCCATACTGTATACCCCATACTGCCCTCCCCATACTGTATACCCCATACATCACTCCTCATACTGGATACCCCATACATCACTCCTCATACTGTATGCCCCATACATCACTCCTCATACGATATGCCCCACACATCACTCATACTGTACACCCCATACATCACTCCTAATACTGTACACCCCATACTGTACTCCTTATACTGTATACCCCATACTGCACTCCTCATACTGTATACGCCATACATCACTCCTCATACTGTATACGCCATACATCACTCCTCATACATCACTCCTCATACTGTACACCCCATACTGCACTCCTCATACTGTATACCCCATACATCACTTCTCATACTGTATACCCCATACTGCACTCCTCATACTGTACACCCCATACTACACTCCTCGTACTGTACACCCCATACTGCACTCCTCGTACTGTACACCCCATACTGTACACTCCATATATCACTCATACTGGATACCCCATACATCACTCCTCATACTGTATACCCCATACATCACTCCTCATACTGTATACCTTATACATCTCTCCTCATACTGTACACCTCATACTGCACTCCTCATACTGTATACGCCATACTGCACTCCTCATACTGTATACGCCATACATCACTTCTTATACTGTACACTCCATACATCACTCCTACTGTACACCCCATACTGCACTCCTCATACTGTATACCCCATACATTACTTCTCATACTGTATACCCCATACATCACACCTCATACTGTATACCCCATACATCACACCTCATACTATATACCCCATACATCACACCTCATACTGTATACCCCATACATCACTCCTCATGCTGTATACCTTATACATCTCTCCTCATACTGTACACCCCATACTGCACTCCTCATACTGTATACGCCATACATCACTCCTTATACTGCACTCCTCATACTGTACATCTCACACAGCACTCATACTGTATGCCCCACACATAACTCATACTGTATAACCCATACATAACTCCTCATACTGTACACTCCATACATCACTCTTCCTACTGTACACCCCATACTGCACTCCTACTGTACACACCATACTGCACTCCTCCTACTGTATACCCCATACATCACTCCTAATATTGTATACCTCATACTGTACATCCCACCTCATACTGTATATCCCATACTGCACTCATACTGTATACCCCATACAGCACTCCTCATACTGTATATCCCATACATCACTCCCCATTCAGCACACCACATACAGCACTCCTACTGTATATCCCATACATTACTTCTCATACTGCATACCCTGTACATTACTCCTCATACATCACTCCTCATACTGCATACCCTGTACATTACTCCTCATACATCACTCCTCATACTGGATACCCCATACATCACTCCTCATACTGTATACCTCATACATCGCTCCTCATACTGTATACCCCATACATTGCTCCTCATACTATACACCCCATACTGCACTCCTCATACTGTACACCCCATACATCACTTCTCATACTGTATACCCCATACTGCACTCCTCATACTGTATACCCCAAACATCACCTCTCATACTGGATACCCCAAACATCACCTCTCATACTGGATACCCCATACATCACTCCTCATACTGTACACCCCATACTGCCCTTATACTGTATACCCCATACATCACTCACTCCTCATACTGTATACCTCATACATCACTCCTCATACCGTATACCTCATACATCACTCCTCATACCGTATACCCCATACTGCACTCCTTATACTGTATACCCCATACTGCACTCTCCATACATCACTCCTACTGTACACCTTATACTGCACTCCTACTGTACACCCCATACTGCACTCCTCCTACTGTACACCTCATACTGTTTACCCCATACAGCACTCCTCGTACTGTATACCCCATACTGCACTCCTCCTACTGTATACCCCATACTGCACTCCTCCTACTGTATACCCCATACTGCACTCCTCCTACAGTATACCCCATACTGCACTCCTCCTACTGTATACCCCATACTGCACTCCTCCTACTGTACACCCCATACATCACTCCTCATCCTGTACCCCCCATACTGCACTCCTCGTACTGTATACCTCATTCCTCATACCCCATACATCACTCCCCTTACTGTATACCCCCATACATCACTCCTCATACTCCATACCCCCGTACATCACTCTTCATACTGCATACCCCATACATCACTCCTCATACTGCATACCCCATACATCACTCCTCATACTGCATACCCCATACATCACTCCTCATACTGCATACCCCATACATCACTCCTCATACTGCATACCCCATACATCACTCCTCATACTGCATACCCCATACATCACTCCTCATACTGCATACCCCATACATCACTCCCCATACTGGATACCCCATACATCACTCCCCATACTGGATACCCCATACATCACTCCCCATACTGGATACCCCATACATCACTCCTCATACTGTATACCCCATACATCACTCCTCATACTGTATACCCCATACTGCACTCCTCATACGATATGCCCCACACAACACTCATACTGTACACCCCATACATCACTCCTCATACTGCACACTCCATACATCACTCATACTGTATACCCCATACTGCACTCCTCATACTGTATACCCCATACATCACTCCTCATACTGGATACCCCATACATCACTCCTCATACTGGATATCCCATACATCACTCCTCATACTGGATACCCCATACATCACTCCTCATACTGGATACCCCATACATCACGCCTCATACTGGATACCCCATACATCACTCCTCATACTGGATACCCTATACATCACTCCTCAAACTGTATACCCCACACATCACTCCTCCTACAGTATACCCCATACATCACTCCTACTGTATACCCCATACTGCACTCCTCCTACTGTATACCCCATACATCACTCCTACTGTATACTCCATACATCACTCCTCCTACTGTATACCCCATACATCACTCCCCCTACTGTATACCCCATACATCACTCCCCCTACTGTATACCCCATACTGTACATCCCATACATCACTCCTACTGTATACCCCATAAATCACTCCTCATACTGTACACCCCATACATCACTCCTCATACTGAATATCCCATATTGTATACTCTATACATCACTCCTCATACTGTATACCCCATACATCACTCCACATACTGTATACCCCATACATCACTCCACATACTGTACAACCCATACATCACTCCACATACTGTATATCCCATACATCACTCCTCATACTGTATAGACCATACATCACTCCTCATACTGTATACCTAATACATCACTCCTCATACTGTATACCTAATACATCAACTGTATACCTAATACATCACTCCTCATACTGTATACCTAATACATCACTCCTCATACTGCACACCCCATACATCACTCCTCATACTGCACACCCCATACATCAATCCACATACTGTATAGACCATACATCACTCCTCATACTGTATAGCCCATATATCACTCCTCATACTGTATACCTAATACATCACTCCTCATACTGTATACCTAATACATCACTCCTTATACTGCACACTCCATACAGCACTGCTCATATTGCATATCTCATACTGTATACCCCATACAGCACTCATATTAAATATCCCATTCTGTATACCTCATATTGCATATCCCATACCTCACACTGCACTCCTCATATTGTATATCCCACACTGTATACCCCATACTGCATATCCCATAATGTACACCACATATTGCATATCCTGCACTGTTTAGCCTATATTGTACACCTCATATTGTATATCACATACTCTATACCTCATACTGCATATCTCCATATCCCACACTGTATACCACATATTGTACACCTCACCCATATCACATCACTCCTCATACTGTATACCCCATACATCACTCATACTGTATACCCCATACATCACTTCCCATAATGTATACCCCATACATCACACCTCATACTGTATACTCCATACATCACTTCCCATAATGTATACATCTCTCCTTATACTACACTCCCCATACTGTATACCCTATACATCACTCCCCATACTGTATACCCTATACATCACTCCCCATACATCACTTCCCATACTGTATACCCCATACATCACTCCTCATACCCCATGCATCACTCCTCATACTGTATACCCCATACATCACTCCTCATACTGTATACCCCATGCATCACTCATACTGTATACCCCATACATCACTCCTCATACTGTATAGACCATACATCACTCCTCATACATCACTCCTCATACTGCACACTACATACATCACTTCTTATACTGCACACTCCATACAGCACTGCTCATACTGCACACTCCATACAGCACTGCTCATATTGCATATCTCAGCACTCATATTAAATATCTCATTCTGTATACCTCATATTGCATATCCCATACCTCACACTGCACTCCTCATTGTATATCCCACACTGTATACCCCATACTGCATATCCCATAATTTACACCACATATTGCATATCCTGCACTGTTTACCCCATATTGCATATCACATACTGTATACCACACACTGCACTCCTCATATTGCATATCACATACTCTATACCACACACTGCATATCTCATATTGCATATCCCACATTGTATACCACATATTGTACACCTCATATTGCATATCCCATACTCTATACCTAACACTGCATATCTCCATATCCCACACTGTATACCACATATTGTACACCTCACCCATATAGCATATCTCATATTACATATCCCATACCACACACTGCACTCCTAGACGTTAAACACAGATCCCATGAACATAATGGGATAGGAGGGAGATTCTGCTGAGGTGTTCACCATAGTTACATAATGTTCATGTGTCAGCAGAAGGCAGTGCCCAGTTATAAAGCTATTCATAATGTCCAATTCCTTCCACTTCAACAACTGGGTAGTCGCTACCAAAAACACAAGCGCCTATATCAAACTAAACAGTCAATAAAGTCTTTTTTTTTTTTTTCAAATTCAGGAGAATAATCCTCACAATGAATAATCCTCACAATGAATACGATTCTACTCACAAGAGTTGTCTCTTGGGCTTTATGCTCATCAACGGGCTTTAATGCTGGTTTTCTTTCTTCTGATCCTGATGGAATCTCTATCCTGTCCTCTCCGATGTTGTCTCCAACGATGTTGTCATAAATATGAAAAGGAAACAGAGATAGCGCTCCAATGGTGCAATATTGTTATGAGCGTTTCAGGATGCAATGGACTATTGCACTCACATAAGGTTCTTTATATAAGGGCCTATAATAAAATTCTTTCCTCATGCAGAATGAAGATATAAATATCCTCCCGTTGCAGTGTATTTCTTATAGGTATCCCACTTACTAGATTCAAACAGTAAGAGCACGTATAGTGGTTGGAGTGGTTCCCTCTAATTACACCCGATGGTATCCTACTCACTAGATGTTTTCTTTCATATCTGCATATCAAAACAATGTATCCTCCGTTTGTGCAGGATTCCCTCAGACCGGGCTGCTGCTGCCCCAGGGGGTTCCCCAATCTCCCGGAGACTCGATAGTATTGTTGCAAATTGACTTTATTTAAAACAAACTATGTAGTAAAAAAACACAACAAACAAAACCCTGACCTGCGGGATTCCGTGAGGTGCAGCGCCGTCAGTGCCGTCTCCCAGCTGCTCGCTTATCACAGCCGGCTGATGTAAACAACGGGCCCGTGCCTGGCTGGAAAGCGGATCAAGCTGAAGACAGAACCGAACACCACTACTTACCACCGGAATCCACGCACCACCGACGCGTTTCAGCTACTCAATAGCCTTTCTCAAGGTGTGTGTCGGGGGGTGACGGTTGCTTCTATTTAAAAGTTCGGCGGTAAAATTTCTGGTTTGTGATAGGTTGGGGACATGAGTTCAATAAAGTTCACTTGGTTAATCACAATCCCGCATAAAACTTGGCTTCCAAATACAGATGACATTCTTTTCTTACATAAAATATAGAATACAGACAGTGTTGACATATGATAGTTATGCTGTAAGTATACTTTCTCGGCTGATCGGCAATTTAAACCTTTTTCATGGTAAGTCCATTAAAAGTATTAAAACAATAAATAAATGGATCGTTGATTCTGTTCATTCTAATTCATCAAAGTGCAATAAGTAATGTGAACCGTGAATACATACATCGCTTCTAGTTGGTAACCACTATACAGGATAGCAAACCTGCTGGGATATAGTGGTGTGCAAAATATAAAGTGCAAAAGTGCATAAATATTCTTCTTAATGTTTACAAAAAATATAATGTGTGACTTATTAAATACATAATTAGTTGTGTTCTAATACTTCAGGGTAATACACCCCTCAGAGTGCAGTAAACTAATAAATATTGGAATGCGTTTCTTCAGGTGGCATTACTCCTAGCAACGTTGCTCACAGCAACGTGTAACATATTGAATGAATAATTGATTATGTTCTAGTGCTTCGGGGTAATGCACACCTCACAGTGAAGTGAAAAGTGCAAGTGCATAGGTATTATCCTCCATAATAGAGAATAAAGTGCACAAGTGCTGAAACGTCTAATGACGTTGCTAATAGTGATGTGTGACTGAAAGATATAAAACTAATTAAAACCGTAATTATAAAAACCACTTTAGCTCGAAAGCCGCATTTAGACCAGCCGGGGTGAGGGTATTACACTCATATATAATTCTCATCTCTTCTCTAGCTAGTTGGGAGGTAGTTTCTTTCTTTCTCCATGCTTTCTCCACTTTTTTTATACCCATAAAATTTCTTATATGATTCAAATTACAGTTGTGGACATTCTTAAAATGAAGGGATAACGGATGAGTCATTACACCCTTTGTAATGTTACGGGCATGTTCAGCCCAACGTTCCTTAAGTTTCCTGGCTGTACGTCCAATATATTGGAGAGAACAAGTGCATTCGATAACATAAACACAGTTAATAGAATCACAGGTCATGAAATCCTTGATCCTATATTCTTTCCCTGTGTTAGTGGCCTTAAAGCTAACTTGCTTTTTGATACTGCTCCTGGTACTTCTACACATGGAGCAGGATCCACATTTATAAAAGCCCTCACTTTTTATCATGTTTCTCATCTTTGGGGGATCTATAGCACTTCTCACCAATTGGCTCCTAATATTTGGAGCCCTCCTATAAATAAATTTGGGGTGTTTAGAGAGGATAGAAAGGTTAATAGAAATAGTGTGACTGATAACATAGAAGGAATAGAGGAGGAGATAGAAAACGACACAGATGATGTCCTCAGTGATTCCATTTTGGAGGAACTCCTTTGTTTTGAAAAGAACCTGGAGTCTATCCAAAGAAAGAAAAAAGAAGAAAAGAGATTAGAACCCGTCTCAAAATCCACTAAGAAAGAGATAGAAAGAGGAACCCAGAGTAAGAATCAGAAAACAGATAAGAGAGGGGAGAAAAAGTTAGAGAAAGGGAACAATAAGGACAAACAGGGGTTAAGAGTCAATGGGGATGACTCACCCAGAGTAGAAAGAGGTAGGAATAGGAGTTATTCACGAGAACCAAGGAAGAAACATCGTAATAACAGTCCAAGGAGGGATCACGGTAACCACACATCCCACCATGGGAGAAGGGACCATGACAATAGGGATTACCACAGAAGAGACTATGAATACAGAGGGTACCAGGAGGATAGGAGAGGTCGAGATGATAGGAGGTACATTGACACTTACTATAGACAAGGGAGATACTCCCGAGAAAGAACGTACCTTGGGGACAGGAAGTACAGAGAGGACGATAGAGTGTATAGACAAGTTAGATACTCACCAGAGAGGAGGGATACCCAGTATAATAGACGTAATGAGGTGAGGGGACACTCACGTGAAAGACTTTATTATACGAATAATGAGCAGAGATATTATTCACGTGAGAGGGGACAACATGCAGACTATAAATACCCACAGGACTATTATAGAGAGAGGGAGTTAGCCCCAGGGAGGGATGATCACTATTCAAGGAATGGTAGAGAAAACCCCCCGAGAGGAGGTGTGAGGGCAGACCAGAGATACCAACAGGACCACTATAGAGAGAGGGAGTTAGTCCCAGGGAGGGACGATCACCATTCAAGGAATAGGAGAGAAGACCCCCCGAGAGGAGGTCCGAGGGGAGAAACCATATATATGGATGAAAGAGGACGTTATGGGATTAATTTTGAACAAAGTAACCCCCCACTGACCCACCAGATGAGTAGCCAAAGGGATCAAAACAGAGAACTATTAGATATTAGAAGAGATGACCAACAAACAGAAGGTAGAAGAGAAGAACAAAGCATCCCCCTACAAAATAGATTCGAACCCCTCACTAGAGAGACACAAGAAGATAAGAATCAGGTTTTTTTAGGGAATCCAATCCGGGGAGGCCGGTAAATGACAGAAGGAGGAAGAGGGGAAGAAGAGGGGGTTTAAATATACGCAAAAGAAGGAAACATAATAAGGGCAATAAGGAGAAGAGTCTGGAAAGAGAAAGAGTAAAGATATTTAACCTTAGCGAATATAATCTATCTCAAGAAGAGGAAACTGTCCTAAGCAAAGGGCTGAAATTTGCCCCGACCAATAGTGTCAATTTATTTAACACTTTCGTTGATCTTCAAAAATTTATTCGCAAACTTTCATTGAAGAAATTTTTTGCGAATAAAAGTGATTCGAATAAAGACGAACCTAATAAGAAAGTCCTAAAGAAAAAATCCTCCTTTTTCCCCCAACATGCCAAGGGTTGCTTTGTTGATTCTTTTGATAAAATAATAAGAGAAGAGATTAGGACGTTGAAGAATTCCACAGGGAGGAACAACCTGAATAAAAAAGAAAGAGAGGCTTTGAAATCCCTGAGTAATAATGAAGAAATTGTTATTAAACCCTCCGATAAGGGGGGGGGAGTTGTAGTCCTGGATAAGCATAAGTACTTAGATGAATGTAGAAGACTTCTAGATGACAAATGAACGTATGAAGTACTCAAAGCAGATCCGACTGATAGGATTAAGAAGATGTTGCAAGAACTCGTGGAGAAATTCCACAAGCAAGGCACCCTTAATGACCAGGAGAAGGAGTTCCTACTAATAGATGAGGCCCAAATCCCCTCCTTCTATATCCTCCCCAAGGTCCATAAGGACCCTTCCAACCCCCCAGGAAGACCTATTGTGGCAGGGGTCGACTCATTAACATCAAACCTGTCACAGATGTTAGACATGTTCCTACAACCTTTCATGGGATTCATTCCTTCATATTTGAAGGATACGGGTGATACATTAAGAAAGTTGGGAAAAATTAAATGGACGGCAAATCACAAGATTGTAACAGCAGACGTTCAAGCCCTCTACACTGCCATTAATCATGAGCAGGGTTTGAGGGCCATTGAATGGATGCTGGAAAAATCGGAATTGGATGCCCACAAAAAGGAATTCATCATAGAAGGAATCAAGTTCATTTTGAACAATAATTTCTTTTGGTTCTCAAACCAGTACTTCCTACAAAGGGAAGGCACTGCGATGGGGACCAAATTTGCGCCCCCATACGCAAATATATTCATGGCGTGGTGGGAGGATCAAATAGTGTACAATCACCCTTTGGCTAAAAAAAGTCTCACAGCCTATTTCAGATATATCGATGACATATTGATGATCTGGGAGGGCGATGAGACAAGTTTAAATGAATTCTGTACAGATATGAATAAGAATGATATGAATATAAAACTTACGTACAGTGAGGACAGGAAGGAAGTAGTCTTCTTGGATCTAAGGATCAAAGGGGATGATCATAAGTTGCATACGGAGACGTACAAAAAACCGACGGACACAAATTCGTTTATACCCAGAGAGAGCGCACACCATCAGAATTGGTTGAAATCAGTCCCACTCAGCCAATTCTATAGGGTTAAACGAAACTGTTCGGATGATACCAGGTGTCAGGAACAAAGTGAAGAACTGAAAATTCAGTTCATGAGGAAGGGTTATAAAGAAGATGAGCTGAATAAAGCACTAGAGAAAACAAAAAATAAGACCAGAACCAAACTCCTTAAAGAGAGAAAAAGAAGAAACGATACTTGTAGGAAGGATAACACTACCATCAGTTTCATCACCCAGTATAATAAGGATTATAGAAGAATCGAAAAGATTATTAATAAGAACTGGTGGATCCTATTACAGGACCCAGATTTAAGACCTATCCTCTCTAAACACCCCAAATTTATTTATAGGAGGGCTCCAAATATTAGGAGCCAATTGGTGAGAAGTGCTATAGATCCCCCAAAGATGAGAAACATGATAAAAAGTGAGGGCTTTTATAAATGTGGATCCTGCTCCATGTGTAGAAGTACCAGGAGCAGTATCAAAAAGCAAGTTAGCTTTAAGGCCACTAACACAGGGAAAGAATATAGGATCAAGGATTTCATGACCTGTGATTCTATTAACTGTGTTTATGTTATCGAATGCACTTGTTCCCTCCAATATATTGGACGTACATCCAGGAAACTCAAGGAACGTTGGGCCGAACATGCCCGTAACATTACAAAGGGTGTAATGACTCATCCGTTATCCCTTCATTTTAAGAATGTCCACAACTGCAATTTGAATCACATAAGAAATTTTATGGGTATAAAAAAAGTGGAGAAAGCATGGAGAAAGAAAGAAACTACCTCCCAACTAGCTAAAGAAGAGATGAGAATTATATATGAGTGTAATACCCTCACCCCGGCTGGTCTAAATGCGGCTTTCGAGCTAAAGTGGTTTTTATAATTACGGTTTTAATTAGTTTTATATCTTTCAGTCACACATCACTATTAGCAACGTCATTAGACGTTTCAGCACTTGTGCACTTTATTCTCTATTATGGAGGATAATACCTATGCACTTGCACTTTTCACTTCACTGTGAGGTGTGCATTACCCCGAAGCACTAGAACATAATCAATTATTCATTCAATATGTTACACGTTGCTGTGAGCAACGTTGCTAGGAGTAATGCCACCTGAAGAAACGCATTCCAATATTTATTAGTTTACTGCACTCTGAGGGGTGTATTACCCTGAAGTATTAGAACACTACTAATTATTTAATATGTCACCCATTGTTGAGAGCAATTTTAGTAGAACAATTATGCACTTTTGCACTTTACATTTATTCCGCACACTACTGTATTCCAGCAGGTCTGCTATCTTGTATAGGGTTACCAACTAGAAGCGATGTATATATTCACAGTTCACATTATTTATTGCACTCTGAAGAGTTAGAATGAACAGAATCAACGATCTATTTATTTATTGTTTTATACTTTTAATTAATTTACCATGAAAAAGGTTTAAATTGCCGATCAGCCGAGAAAGTATACTTACAGCTTAACTATTATAGGTCAACACTGTCTGCACTTTATATTCCATGTAAGAAAAGAATGTCATCTATGTAAAAAAAGAATGTCATCTGTATTTGGAAGCCAAGTCTTATGCGGGATCGTGATTAACCAAGTGAACTTTATTGAACTCATGTCCCCAACCTATCACAAACCAGAAATTTTACCGCCGAACTTTTAAATAGAAGCAACCATCACCCCTCGACATACACCTTGAGAAAGGCTATTGAGTAGCTGAAACGCGTCGGTGGTGCGTGGATTCCGGTGGTAAGTAGTGGTGTTCGTCCTGTCTTCAGCTTGATCCGCTTTCCAGCCAGGCACGGGCCCGTTGTTTACATCAGCCGGCTGTGATCAGCGAGCAGCTGGGAGACGGCACTGACGGCGCTGCACCTCACGGAATCCCGCAGGTCAGGGTTTTGTTTTGTTTTGTTTTTTTACTGCATAGTTTGTTTTAAATAAAGTCAATTTGCAACAATACTATCGAGTCTCCGGGAGATTGGGGAACCCCCTGGGGCAGCGGCAGCCCGGTCTGAGGGAATCCTGCACAAACGGAGGATACATTGTTTCGATTTTGCAGATAAGAAAGAAAACATCTAGTGAGTAGGATACCCCACATTTACTAAGCTGCAGGAATAGAAGAGTGGAGAGGTTGCCCACAGCAACCAATCAGATTCTAGCTCTCACTTTCCAAAGTAGAAATCAGCCAGAATCTGATTGGTTGCTATGGACAACTATTTTTCCATTCCTGCAGCTTAGTGAAACTGGCCCTAGGTTGAGTCATGCTCTGTATCACCTACACTTATATTTGTTGCATGCTAGAGGTTTCTCCCCAGTCCCTAGCAGGGGGTCTATAGAGTGGTGGAATCTCAGGTGTGTCACAAATCACTCAGTAATCAGTGTAACAGACAGAACTATATTCACAATCTCCAGACAGATCCTAAGTAATCAGTGTAACAGACAGAACTATATTCACAATCTCCAGACAGATCCTAAGTAATCAGTGTAACAGACAGAACTATATTCACAATCTCCAGACAGATCCTAAGTAATCAGTGTAACAGACAGAACTATATTCACAATCTCCAGACAGATCCTAAGTAATCAGTGTAACAGACAGAACTATATTCACAATCTCCAGACAGATCCTAAGTAATCAGTGTAACAGACAGAACTATATTCACAATCTCCAGACAGATCCTAAGTAATCAGTGTAACAGACAGAACTATATTCACAATCTCCAGACAGATCCTAAGTAATCAGTGTAACAGACAGAACTATATTCACAATCTCCAGACAGATCCTAAGTAATCAGTGTAACAGACAGAACTATATTCACAATCTCCAGACAGATCCTAAGTAATCAGTGTAACAGACAGAACTATATTCACAATCTCCAGACAGATCCTAAGTAATCAGTGTAACAGACAGAACTATATTCACAATCTCCAGACAGATCCTAAGTAATCAGTGTAACAGACAGAACTATATTCATAATCTCCAGAGACACCACAGAAAAGTAACAGCAGTGATTAGACAGCTCCCACTGGAGGAGACTCATTATAAAGCACAAGATCAGACAAGTCAGTAACAGCGTCGATTATCCGGTCATCTCTGCCGGGCTCTGTCCCCTCTGTAGCAGAGAGCTGGAAGTACGGATGGCGAGGGGCAGGAAGGAACACGGATCACTATGAAAACGTGGCTTCCAGGCATCGGCAGAAGGCGTCAGCACAAACTGGGCCACGCTGGGCACTTTCAGGAGGTTCAATAGCTCAGTGGCTCTAGTAAGGATCTGCTCGCTGTCTTCCTCTCCGTACGAGGACATCATGGCAGAGCTCTGTACACAGGACCTCATCTTGGATAAGTAAAGAGAAACCCTGGGGCTCAGGTCCTGGCTGCGGGATGCCAGTTTGGTAAGTCATTATGAGTGTGGTGATCACACGTGGCGAGGAGATGGCTGCACCGGATGAACCACGAAGCTGGGTAATCTCAAAAAGTAAAGCTTCTAGAACCTCAAAGAACCTATTCACCTGCTCCACAGTGCACCTCTTGTCATAGGACACGGACACATACTCCCCGATGGACCACTCCACATGGGTGAAGGCGGCTTCTTTGCAGCTGAGAGCTGAGGACTCTCTGGATGTCAGCCCGGAACGTCGGCAGGTCATACAAGAGGCCACTTCTCTCCAGAAACGTTACCACTAATTTGTTGATCAAAGGGCCACTGGCAAATGTTGTGACGGTGCGGACATAAAGCTTCAGAAGAGAAGGAACAATCTGTGAGCACTGCACCACACGAGCAGACCAACTCCTATCGGAAAGGATCTGACGCAGAGGGTTCAGATCTGGCGCTGGTCCGCGTCAAGCTTCATTCCGCAACAGATACTGGAACATTGGGCGGTAAAAGGGATGACGCAGGGCATCTGTGGAGCTAGAAGGAAGCGATGAAGGGTCCATGCTGGATTTATCTGGTGATAAAGAGAAGCTGTGTTGTACCTCCATGGCTGCTGTAAGACAGGGAAGGTCAAGCAGGGGGTGAAGCATCTCAATGGCAGAATCTGGGTTCACCAAGACAGGAAACAGTGCAACAAACTCTGTGATGAGGGCCGGGGCGCTCCATGCTGCAAGCTTCAGGAGATTTGGGAAGCTCCCCCTAAAAGCCTCCACGTTCTCCACAAGAAAGTGTCCATTGCCCCTGCAGAAGCGGAGAAACTGAAACGGGAAAAGGGGCTGATGGAAGGAATCTGCCGGCACTTTGGCGAAGAGGTGTCTGTACACCACCTCCGACTCCACGGCAGGGAGCCTGAACCTGAGCCGGGGGCTACACGCCATCTCCTGTTGTTGCCCACCCCTAGGCCGTTCTCCAGACAGCGGTGGCCCCTGCAGGCGGCCAGGATGAGGTGCAGCCTCCACAGGCTGTCCAGGCTCTTGGTAGGGTTACCACCCGTCCGGGATTGCTCCGGACAGTCCTGTAATTGAGACCAGTGTCCGGAGTCTGGACTATACAATGTCCAGGAATAATACTATTTTTAGAGTTACATAAAATTTTCGTGCTGAAATTTAATGTAACTATAGAAATATTATTATTCCCAGACACTGTATAGTCACATACACAGTGCTCGGACCGCTGCGTCCAGGCACTGTATATCTGTTGCTATGGCAACACAGCGTGTTATCAGCGTGATGCTGACGTATTCACATCAGCGTTATTTAGAAGCAGAGGCGCCGCAGAGGACGGAGGGTGAGGAAGAAGAAAGGGGAAGACAACAAAAAGGTAAAAGACTTATAAAATCTTATTGGGGGTTAAAGTATGTGAGGTGGGGTAATGTGTGGTTATAGTATGTAAGGGGAGGGGGTAATGTGTGGTTATAGTACGTATGGGGGGTAATGTGTGGTTATAGTATGTGGGGGGTAAAGTGAGGTTATAGTATGTGGGGGTGGGGGTAACGTGAGGTTATAGTATGTGTGGGAGGGGTAAATTGTGGTTATAGTATGTGGGGTGGGGGTAATGCATGTTTATAGTATGTGGGGTGGGGGTAACATGAAGTTATAGTATGTGGCGTGGGGGGGAATGCATGGTTATAGTATGTGGGGGGGGGGTAATGCGGGGTTATAGTATGTGGGGAAGTAATGTGTAGGTAAAGTATATGTGGGACTGTTTATATGTTGAAGCAAAGTAAAAAAAAAAAAATTCTAACTAAAAACTAAAGAAACTAAAGAAAAATAGATGTGTACTTTAGTATGTGGGTGTAATGCGGGATTATAGTATGTGGGGAAGTAATGTGAGGTTATAGTATGTGGGGTGGGGTAATGCATGGTTATAGTATGTGGGTGTAATGCGGGATTATAGTATGTGGGGAAGTAATGTGAGGTTATAGCATGTGAGGTGGGGGTTATGCGAGGTTATAGTATGTGAGGGAGGTGTTAATGCATGGTTATAGTATGTGGGTGTAATGCGGGATTATAGTATGTGGGGAAGTAATGTGAGGTTATAGTATGTGGGGTGGGGTAATGCATGGTTATAGTATGTGGGTGTAATGCGGGATTATAGTATGTGGGGAAGTAATGTGAGGTTATAGCATGTGAGGTGGGGGTTATGCGAGGTTATAGTATGTGAGGGAGGTGTTAATGCATGGTTATAGTATGTGGGTGTAATGCGGGATTATAGTATGTGGGGAAGTAATGTGAGGTTATAGCATGTGAGGTGGGGGTTATGCGAGGTTATAGTATGTGAGGGAGGTGTTAATGCATGGTTATAGTATGTGGGGGTAATGCAGGATTATAGTATGTGGGGAAGTAATGTGAGGTTATAGTATGTGGGGGGGGTAAATGCATGGTTATAGTATGTTGGGAAGTAATGTGAGGTTATAGTATGTGGGGTGGGGTAATGCATGGTTATAGTATGTGGGGGCAATGCGGGATTATAGTATGTGGGGAAGTAATGTGAGGTTATAGTATGTGGGGTGGGGTAATGCATGGTTATAGTATGTGGGGGCAATGCGGGATTATAGTATGTGGGGAAGTAATGTGAGGTTATAGTATGTGGGGTGGGGTAATGCATGGTTATAGTATGTGGGGGCAATGCGGGATTATAGTATGTGGGGAAGTAATGTGAGGTTATAGTATGTGGGGTGGGGTAAATGCATGGTTATAGTATGTTGGGAAGTAATGTGAGGTTATAGTATGTTGGGAAGTAATGTGAGGTTATAGTATGTGGGGTGGGGTAATACATGGTTATAGTATGTGGGGTGGGGTGGGGTAATACATGGTTATAGTATGTGGGGGTAATGCGGGATTATAATATGTGGGGAAGTAATGTGAGGTTATAGTATGTGAGGGAGGTGTTAATGCATGGTTATAGTATGTGGGTGTAATGCGGGATTATAGTATGTGGGGAAGTAATGTGAGGTTATAGTATGTGGGGTGGGGTAATACATGGTTATAGTATGTGGGTGTAATGCGGGATTATAGTATGTGGGGAAGTAATGTGAGGTTATAGTATGTGGGGTGGGGTGGGGTAATACATGGTTATAGTATGTGGGGGTAATGCGGGATTATAATATGTGGGGAAGTAATGCGTGGGTAGGGTACATGTGGGACTGTATATATGCTGAAAATTAAACGTCATTTCCGAGGCGGGGGACGTCTGTGTCCGGGAAGTTATTGATGAAAAGGCAGTGACTCCCGAGGACCCGGGCGCAGAACGTCCCCAGCTCCTCATCGCTCAGCTTCCTTGCCTAAAGCAACAGACTGCCACCCGCGGGGCCCCACATCGTCGGGTACAAGCTTCCGGTCAAGGGGATCCACACTTTCGGATATTGTCAACTGCTTCCGGTCACGCGACTCGCACTTCCGGACTCTAGCTGAAGTGCGGAGAGAGAACTGCTTCCGGGTTTTGGTGTGTGGAGATAAACACTTCCGGTTCCTGGTCAGTCATTGTCGGTCTGTGAGTATCGCTGATGTCACAATTATGCCTGTTATATCGCGATATACTCCATTATACGCCACAATATACCCAATTATTATACTTACTTTTACATCAATATACCCCATTGTACCCCGATATATTCCAATATACCTGCCATGTACACCAGCATATCCCCAATATATCCTATTATAACCCCGGTGTGTGCTCAGTGGCTGGATGGGGTACATGACCCCATTCATAGGTACAATGCTCTGCTATAGTAACTGAAAGCTGAAGATCAGGAGTGGAACTTGTGTGCTTAATGAAATGGGTCATGTTGAAGGTTCCAGAGATAGAATGACTGACATAGTAAAATAGGGGAGAAGAGGTGGAGGAACAAGGGTGAGGGAAGGCACGAAGAGAGCAGGGAGTGGGGGGTGGAGAAGGTGAAATGGCAGCAGATAAGAGCCACAAAGCCCATCCAGCCTGACACTAAACTGACCCTAAAGCCTTTTTAACCTGAATTTACATTGAGATTTAAGATATATTTATCCCAGCCCTATTTACACTGTTCTACTGTTACCTCTACCCCCTCAGACGGGAGGCTATTCCATTTATCAGCCATGTCATTTATATGCACGTTTCCAGTATATACACATGTCCTCATGTTCTATTACACCTCTTCCTTTATATAATGTCCCTCCTGTACCTGTCACCCTCCAGTATATACACATGTCCTCATGTTCTATTACACCTCTTCCGTTATATAATGTCCCCTGGTATTCCTGTCACCCTCTAGGTTATACACGTGTCCTCGTCTTCCTTTGACTAATGCCCCCCATGTACCTGGTTACACTCCTGGATATATGTGAAAGCTGCTATCATATCCTTCTGTCTTTTCACTGCTTTCAGCTATACTGTATTAATCTGCAGTTGTCACACTTTTGACCGTTCGTCCAGTCTATCCCGTATCCTCACAACAATCACGGAGTCCAATCTCTTTGTTTCCATCTTGTGTGACAAGCTCAGCGTCACCCCAGTAATCTACAGGCCCAGATAGTTCTTATTTTCATTATTTTATTAAACTGCCCAAAGTGATGATTCCACCATCATGATCCCAAAATTAAACTTTGGGGATTTATTAACAACAGTATGAACAATTTGTGATTTATTAATTTTTATTTAGAAAATGTTACAATTTGCATTTTTATCATAAAAAGAGGTTTCGGGTGAGACCTTGGCAGCTCCGTAGCTCAGTTATGTGAGATCCAAAATGCAACTTAAAAAACTTTTGAATGTTTCGTTAAAAAAAAAGGCAGCTTTAAAGACATATAATTTTAAGGCTATGGTACATACCAGTCTAAGATTTAGGGGGTTTTCTTTACACCCCTGGCAGTATTTATTACACCAAATTTCATTACAATCTGAAATGATCAGATTGAAACCCTGGGTAGATTTGGGGCTAGGTTTACTAAGCTGTGGGATGTTGCCCATAGCAACCAATCAAATTCTATCTCTCACTTTCCTATTAAATACTAGAAAATGTCAGCTAGAATCTGATTGTCCTTTGCTGTGGAATAATCTCTCCTTGTCAACATTATTCAGAGTGTGCTATAATTCCTATATTCCTATCTCTTCTGCTGTCATTGTACTCGTTACCTCTTAACCACATTTTTCTGGGGTTTTTCTAACCTGTCTTATACAAAGTTCTTGTAATAATGAACATTTCTCCTGCTCTCCTTTCATGTGCCTCCACTCTGCCAAAGAATCACTTACACATTTCCCCATTTCTGCAAAATCCGACTTCCTAAAGTCTATCCCCCTGGTCTGTGTGTGACACGTGTTTCTCTCAGTCATTATACTAAACCATACTGCTTGATGGTCACTGGATCCTAGGTTCTCACCCACACTTACTTCTGAGATTCGGTCACCATTTGTAAGTACCAAATCTAAGATGACCTCTTTGCGAGTGGGCTCTCACCAGTTGCTTAAGGGACACTCCGTGTAATGAATGTAAAATGTCACCACTTCTAGTAGAGCTTGCTGAAGACTCCCCCAGGTTACATCAGGTAGATTAAAAGTGGAGATGTTGCTCATACCAACCAATCAGATTCTAGCTCTCACTTTCCTTTTACATACTAGAGAATGTCAGCTAGAATCTGATTGGTTGCTATGGGCAAGATCTCCAATTTTCTAAACCCACATCTTAGTAAATCTGGGCCTTAATGGCATTTTAGCAATGTCTTGCAATAGGACATTGTCCATGTCCTCCTCTTGCCCTGGTGGCCTATGTATCACTCCGGTACGAAGAATAACCCCCTGGGTTTCTATGGGTTCCCAAAGCGCCTCCGTTTTGTCTCCAATACTTTCTATTAAAGTTGAATTTATCTCTTCCTTCACATACATTATTACCCCTGCTTCCAATTATTCCTCTTCCTATCCTTCCTAAATAAATTATGTCCGGGATACCTACGTATTTCCTAGTCATGATTTTCATTGCACCATGATTCAGTGATAACCACAATATCCAGTTTATACCTTGTCATTATTGAAATTAGGATTTTACTTCCTAAGCCCTTGTATTTGCACACATTGCTCTGAGAGGTTGCATTATAAATCTCCTATTCTTCAGTTTATTATTATTGCTAGATATGTTTATATTGCTTTTATTGTTCTCTTTTCCCTTAGTTGCTGAGGCTATACTATCTGTCATTATTGACTAGCCACACAACACTTCTTGGTTTGGGGAGCAGCTATTTGTATTAATACTTTTTGGTTAGGGGAGCAGGTAGTTTTATTAATTGTATCACTGCCCCCCTCTCCTAGTTTAAATGGTTTCTAATAAAACATTCAAACTGCTCACTTAGAATTTCTGTTCCCACAGATGATGTGTGCAAGCCAGCCCTTTTATACAGTTTTTTGTTTTGCCAGATGGCATGGCTATGTTTTATAAAACTAATTCCGTCCTTCTGACACCACCTCTTAAGCCTCAACACCTCATGTTCTACCTTACCTGTTGTAATGCACTCCAGGCCTCCAAGTACTGCATATGAATTTTGTAGGGTTACAGCTTGTGCAGTGTGTCCTTCTTACCAGCATTATTCACCATAGTCCACCCAGTACACCTCCTGGGAACTCTCTGAGGCAATAATGGTATCAAGGATACAGCATATCTCACCATGCATTCTAACTATCATCCATCACCAGATTCTCCACCCAAAACAAAGAGGTAGGGAGCAGTGATTGGCTGATCGGAGAGGGCAGGATAGTGTGCATGGAGATGAGGGAGAAGAGGTAGGGTGCAGTGATTGGCTAATTTAAGGGGGCGGGATGGGTTTTGGATAGAGAGGAGAGGTAGGGAGCAATGATTGGCTGATTGGAGAGGGCAGGATAGAGTGTACATGGAGGGATAAGTGCAGTGATTGGCTGACCAGATTTTGGGTGGAGCAGTAGAGGTTGCTCATTACTATACACTATATTTTATGTAATATTTTTATTGTGTTTGGTGTTTTGCATTGTTTAATAGAATGTATTTTAGGTCCAGGATTGCAGCTAATTCTCATATTTTTTTTCATTCATCAACTCCAAATCCAATTTATAATTTCTATACAATTAACGCTGCAACATAATGTTGTTATATCTCCTAATTACCCTCATTACTGGTCTTTATTCTTATATTGTTATATTATAATATCTCCCCATTACTGGTCATTATTCCTGTTATATTATAATATCTGCTCATTATTCCTGTTATATTATAATATCTCCTCATTACTGGTCATTATTCTGTTATATTATAATATCTCCTTATTACAGGTCATTATTCCTATTATATTATAATATCTCCTCATTACTGGTCATTATTCTGTTATATTATAATATCTCCTCATTACTGGTCATTATTCTGTTATATTATAATGTTTTGCAGGTCGGTTTCTTGGAGCCGGGAAGGATCATGAGGTTTATCAGGGATTGATCTGCGCCATGTTCCTGTCACTCCGCCCCCGATGTCCCTGAGCTTATACCGGAAGCACCGCCTGGCGGCGATAAGGAATCGGGCATTAAAAGGTCATCGCGGTCCACGTCGTACACAATAAGATCGGGAGACGCAAATCAAAGCTTCCTCCGGAGATTGTCGCCATATTCAGCGGGCGGGAAAATGAGCGACAATGCTCTCATGCAGAGGCACGTAACGGACCCCGAAACAAATGCAAACGAGACGCAACACGCGGACAAACTCTACATCTGCGCAGACTGCGGGAAGTCCTTTAGTCGCTGGAAGTCTTTTGTCAATCATTTCAGCGCTCACGATGGCTCCAAGGTGCACTTATGCGCGGATTGTGGGCGGTCCTTTCATTGCAGAGACAGTTTCCGCCTTCACCGGAAAAGCCACAACAGTGTCAAGTCCCATGAATGCCCGAAATGCAGCAGCAGCTTCATGCACAAGTCCCACCTGGCCATCCACATGCGTTCACACACAGGGAAGAGAACGTTTACCTGCAGCCTGTGCAAGAAATCCTTCCTGGAGCTGTCCAAGCTGCGCAGACACGTCCGCATCCACACCGGGGAGAAACCCTTCCAGTGCAGCTCCTGCGGCAAATCCTTCAACGACGCCTCCGTCCTGATTCGCCATCAGAAAGCGCACGCTCCCGACCAACACAAAGACTCCAGTGCAACCAGCGCCGAGCCCATAGGGCGCCACGTAGAACCTATAGGTTGAATGTGGCTCGTTTTAGCTTGCCCCTGGATGTGATTATAAAGAGAGGATTGTGAGTCTCGGGGGGTGGGGGGTCCAGTATTTACGTTCTCTGCATGTGAAA
>WWET01005903.1:6491-17128 GCA_011038615.1 Limnodynastes dumerilii
TATGAATCTAATGCATGCATGCAACTATATTTATGTGTGTAGTTATATATCTAAATATTTGATATATCTATATCTATGTGTGTGTGTGTGTATATGTAGAAAAATGTGTGTGTGTCTGTGTATGGGGGCATATTAGTTACAATTCTGTGTCCTCCTCCAGACGCCTGAAGGAAGGAAGAAAAAAGGAAGGAAAAGTGAGAATCAGCAAAGAGGTAAGTGACCCTATTTAGGAGCTCAACTCCTATCATCGGGGTTCTAAGGAAGAGCAGAAAGACAAGAAACGTGTGTGTGTATGTTAAAAATAAAATAAATATATATATATATATATACACACACACGCAAACATCTGATATGTGTGTTCGTGTATATATGCATTCATATGTTCATACACATATATATATAATATCCGAGGGGGGGTGGGGCTCTGCATATTTTGTCAGTCCCGGGCCCCACAATTTCTGATGGCAGCCCTGGATGTTACCTGAATCTGGATGGGGCAGAGTCAGGGACATGGCGTATGTGAGAGAAGCTGTCGGAGTCTAGCAGCTTTAAACAGGATTCAGCATTCTATGTATGAGTGCTGGTCACCCTTTATTAATACATTCACTGCAGTTCCATAGCTGTGGTCATGTATTTATCAGCAGCACTCAGCACTCATACATGTAAATGTAGATAGATTTACACTGTTGACATAATTATTATATCGACAGTCACCATTTAGTAAGGACCCGATTCAATCAGCTTCGCACCAGCGTTTTTTTTGCAGTGCGAAGCTAATTCTGCATATTTTTTTGGGACGATTTTTATGTGCACCCCATAGAGGTGCGTATAAAAATTTGCTTAGTTTTCATATCGTATATAACAGGAAAAAGCGCAGTGCAAGCATTTTCCTGTCATTGCTCTCAATTGAGTCGGGCCGATAAAGTATTGACAAATTCAGTGTATTGAAACTGTACCCAACTGAGCTGTCATGGGCACCTCTCTGCAGGCCCTGTAGCAGCCCCATCCTCTTCACCTACTGTATCAAAGCCACTGTTTGCAAATTTAAATGGTGATTCTGTACGTTACCCCAAAATCTGCACATGAATGAACAGTGCACTCCTCCTGCACTCCTAGGGGCCCTGGTCCTTACCTTAAGTATTACTGGATACCTATGCCCACCTACCATGTGTATCTCGTACACATCGTGAGTGGGCCCATCCCCTGTTCAGAGTCTGAATTCCACATGGAATTCCGATGCAGAATTGTACTGCACTGTTACATGTTGCCACGCTAACCGTGGTGACATATAAATGCTAACCTTCTTTGCATCTGGCACTTGCAGTTCTGTTCCATTGCCGCTGGAGGAATCATTCCCTGCAGGCCATTGCACCACACATGGTCTGCACATATCTGTTACTAACAGCTACTGCTAATAGTGGGCATGCCCTTCCTCCCTCTGCCTTTGAATGATCTCCTGGCTACTGTGTTACAGACAGGTCTCCCAGCCAATCACTGGCCAGCAGCCCCTTTATAGTCCTGGCAGTGGCATTCATCCTCTGTAGATTATAGAATTATCTTTAAAATAAAAGTCAGAGAATTTGTTACATACATCTGCAGATATATGATAAGCCACCAGCCACTTACAAGGCTTCTCTATTTTGGTAGTCCTAACTCTAAAACTGTCCCAACTTTATATATATCATGTATTTTTAAATTGAGAGCTCACCCCCGGCAGAGGTCCCCAAGTCTCCAAAACAGCTACTCTGAGACAGCACCCCTTGTCAGCTGCTATCCCAGACAAGCTTTAAAACACTTTCTATCTTACTTTCTTACAATTTCTATCTTACTTTCTATCTTTAAAATAAAAGTCAGAGAATGTAGATCTATGTAACAAATGCTCTGACTTTTATTTTAAAGATAGAAAGTTATAGTTTGTGGCTGGGTAATTGCAAGAGTGCTGGGGTGTCATTTTGTGTATTTGTGTAAATTCCTCTTACCTTACAGCAACTGATCCGTATTACCTTATAAATTGATTTGAGCAACCTCCATTTTATATATATATGAATTTAAATTCTATGCACTGAAAATAAAAACATCAAAACAAGTAATTAATGCACTTACTTATTTATCATTAATTATGAAAGAGATTACAATCTGGGTTCCCCACACCACTCCACCGAAATTGCCACACAGGCCCATTCTCTTCCCCTAAATCTATCATCAGCCTTTGACACTGTTGATCACCCTCTCCTGTTCCACACACTTCACTCTCTCTGCCTCTCTGGCACTGTCCAATCCTGGTTCTCCTCCTATCTCTCAGGCCACTCCTCTGTCTCAACCCTTTGCTCTTCCTCCCCTTCCACCCCTTTTCCCATTGGTGTTCCCCCAGGGCTTGGTTTTTGGTCCCCTCTCTTCTCGCTGTACACTTCCTCTCTGGGTGACCTCATTAGCTCCTTTGGCTTTCACTACCACCCCTATGCCGACGACATTCAAATCAGTTTCTCCTCCCCTGACTTTTCCCCCTCTCTCCTGTCCAAAATGTCAGACTGCATCTCGGCCATCTCCTCATGGATGTCCTAGCATTTTCTCAAACATAACATGGACAAAACAGAAATGATAGTCTTCACTCCTTTGCGTATCCCCTCTACCTCCCTCTATTATCTTCATTACTATTGGTAACTCCACCATCTCCTCCACCCAAGCCTGCTGCCTGGCTGTCATTCTTGACTCCTCACTGTCCTTCACCCCCGACTTCAGAGCCCTCTCACTATCCTTCCGTTTTCACCTCTGCAACATAGCTTGCATCAGACCCTTCTTAACCACAGATGCCACCAAAACACTCATTCACTCTCTTGTTGGGCCTGATCCAGAGCTACGCTCATGAAACGCTCTTGTGCTTAGCGTATTTAGGGCTGCGTACCTACGATGCACTCCCCTAAGTACTTCCCTTTGTTTGTACTTAATTTTGCCGTCTTATGCCCAGCAAACCCTACCCTCACTTTTCTGAGTGTAACCGCGGACGTCCGTAAGCTCCTTGCGTAGTTACGACACTTAGCACGTCCATACTGTACTATTTAAACGCCTCTCCCCACCCTTGGTGCATATTTAAGTATTTCGTATGGCTGGCACGCCCCCTCAACCGTTGTTACGAAGATGGTACGCTCAAGGCCCATACGCTCAGAGTTTTGTTGCGTAACATCTTCCCCGTGCATGCGCAGTAAGTACAAATTGCCGTTTTTACGCTTACGAACAACGTAAAAACGCACCCGAGTGTAGGTCTGGATCCGGCCAGTTATCTCCTGCCTCTCCTCTCTGGCCTCCTTCTGGCCTGTCTTGCTCCCGTACAATCCATACTAATTGCCGCAACCAGACTCATCTTCCTCTCCCATAACTCTGCCTCCACCTACCCTCTTTGTCTATCTCTACATTGGCTTCCTGTCCCTTTCAGAATTCTTTTCAAGCTCCTAATCACAACCTCCTCCACAGCTCCCGATCTCTCCTTCCTTATCTCATCCCTACTCTCTCCTACCCCTCTGCTTTTCTGGTGACTGCCACCTCAATTCCAACCTGCTAACTACCTCTAACACCCACATTCAAGACTTCTCCCGTTCCGCCCCTCTGCATTGGAGCAACCTACCACAACCTAATAGACAATACAACACCCTTCAATCTTTTAAATTCTCCCTCAAAACCCACTTCTTTAGGCTAGCCTACCCTTCCTCCACCTAAGCTTACTTGCCCTCCTCATTTCCATCCCTGTGTCTCCTGTTTGTTTACCCCCTCCCACTTAGAACATTAGCTCTTATGAGCAGGGCCCTCCTCCCTCCTGTCATTATCCCTCTAACTTATCCTCATCAATTCCCACCTTCTCTCGCTACTGTCTATCTCTCCCATTAATTATCTCTTCCTACACTCATATCTTGTTTCTTTATTTTTACATATTGTTCTGCTATTTTTGTCCTTTACTTTTTTCTGCAGTGTACTTGTATTGTATTCCTTATTTAAAAATGTTGTACCCTGTCTGTTAATTATTGTATTGTCTTTCCTATTGCCTCTGTACGGTGTTGTGGATACCTTGTTGCGCCTTATAAATAAATGTTAATAATAATAATAAAAATAATATATTGTATTATATGGTATTTCACTGAAAACACCAGTGAAATTCACTTAAGACTAGATTAGTTCAAAATATATTGTGTGTGGTTCCCCGCCGAGAACGGCCCTATTGCGAAAAGGCTGTTCTCTCCCATCCAGTTCCAAACTGAACTCGAAGAGACAAAGCAATTGATTCCCGGAGCATCGAACACGGTGCTTCGAAAGGTAAGTAAAAAACTTAACCCCAACCCTTTCCCTAATTCTTACCCTAATCATCCCCTGCCATAACCCTAACCCTCCCTTACCCGCAGCCTGATCCTTACTATCCCTTCTCCGCAATAACCCAAAGTCTCCCTTCCCCGCAGCCTGACCCTAACCCTCTCTTCCCCACAGCCTGATCCTAACCCTAACCCTCCTCTTCCATGGCCCTAAGCCTCCTTTCCACAGATCCTAACCCTAACCCTTCCCCTAACCGTGAAAGTCCCTGGAAAAGTTACTCACCTCTCCAGTGGCGGCTGTGGAGCGTGCATCGGGTATGGTGGGCTGCGCTTCCGAAAATGCTGATCACCCATTCTGAAAAGAAAAAAATAAATAAAATGGCTGTCTATCCGAAATAGAGACAGCTGAAAAAGAACTTTTATGCAAATAGGTAGAAAAGACAAGTAAAGTGCTAGGATATGTACATATTAATTATATAACTGATATACGTATCAAGTGGCTGATGTGTGTAGTCAATATTTAAACCTCAACAATAAATAACATCAATCATAAAAACATCAATAAAAGACAAATATGCATGAGAATACTGACTATTTAAGTAGCGGCATGCAGGGAAGGTAGTCCTTTATGAGGTTGAGGAAGAATGAGGAGATGACACGTTGGAGTATTCTTTTTATTGGATCCGGGTGGAGTGGAGTGACCGCAGCGGTGAGAGATCTGAGTGTCCATGCAGATCGTGTGAATAACAGATCTACCAAGCATTATCAATTGGATTTATCCCTCCACAGAGAGGTGAACCGGACACCAGTCCTCGATTCAGCGTGCGGTGGAACCCGCTAACCGGAGCAACAACACCAACTTACTCCAATACTGTTTTGTCCTTTAGTGCCTGTGCGGTTGGTAATGGGGACGCCCGCTCCTCCCGCTAGACGGCATCTGTAACTTTGGTGCACCTCACATCATTGAGCTAAGTATTGTGCTTAATAACATTGTTACAACTCAATAATTATCTCTACGATCAGTGCATCTATTAGCCACATTTAAGAATTTCCTATATATTATTGAGCTTGTACAAAGTACTGGCCAACCCCATTACTAGATATTCTCAGCCATTTAGCAGCAGTAATATATTGTTATTTACCATTTTTTTTATTAATTAATTGTTTTTTAAGGTATTGTTATTATTTTCAATTAATAAATTGTTTTCTAAAATTATTCACTGAAAGGTTGTCTTTAACAGTTAGCAAATATATCTAATCCCATTGTTATCATTGCCATCTCCTTAACAGGACTGTCTATTTAATAGGGATATATATCTGATTACCAATATAAGAGTTTTTAATATATCTGATAAGAGATTGCTATCAGACAGCGCTGGTGTTCTTCTTTCTTTTTTCTCTTTTCCAATTAATTGAGCCTAACCAGCTCTACCTAGCAGCGTCTAATAGCTATCTGGATAATCTCTTTCCCCCCTTTTTTCTAAAAGGTTTTATTCCAAGCGCCTATCGGTAAATTATTTTCTTTTCTAGTCATAGCTCCCGCACTGCTGCCTGCATAGATGCACTGCTGCCTAGTCATAGCTCCCTCAGGGGGGCCTGCATAGATGCACTGCTGCCTAGTCATAGCTCCTGCACTGATGTCTGCCTAGTCATAGCTCCGATTGTTATTTTTTTCAGTTAATAAATTGTTTTCTAAAATTATTCACTGAAAGGTTGTCTTTAACAGTTAGCAAATATATCTAATCCCATTGTTATCATTGCCATCTCCTTAACAGGACTGTCTATTTAATAGGGATATATATCTGATTACCAATATAAGAGTTTTTAATATATCTGATAAGAGATTGCTATCAGACAGCGCTGGTGTTCTTCTTTCTTTTTTCTCTTTTCCAATTAATTGAGCCTAACCAGCTCTACCTAGCAGCGTCTAATAGCTATCTGGATAATCTCTTTCCCCCCTTTTTTCTAAAAGGTTTCATTCCAAGCGCCTATCGGTAAATTATTTTCTTTTATTTTTTTTTCAGTTTGTCTAGCCATGTGGCATAAAATGGGTGTGTATGTAATTCATAAATAATGATTCTAACTCTGTAGTGCTGATTTGATAAAGTTTAATGATATATTTTAACAAATAAATCTTTACTGTTTCTCAAGCCTTATTTTGTTAATGATTATCAGTATGCCTTTCTAAGCCCCAACCAAGAGTGGACATGAATATTAAACAAACTCCTCCTCCAAGAGCTATACTGCAAATCCTAAATAGAACAAGCCATTGTGGAGTATATTTATCTCTGGACACTGGAGATAAACAAAAAGACGCTTAAGATAAGGTTCTGCTCAAATAAATTAATTTATTAAAATTTACTACAAACACTCTCTTAAGCTCTTTAAGCTACTCAATGTTAACTATAAATGGGCCTTGAGGAGGAGTAAGGGTCATTACATTGAATGGAAACTGCACACACCATCAAAACTGAATACCTGGTCCACTCTACTCAAGAAGTCACCAAAACTATTCAAGAGTATTTCAGTGCTTTATATAATATTAACCCTGCTAGATCATCCCAAAATATAGAAACTAAAAGGCAGTAAGTGTACACCTCCACAGAGACCTGTGTAGAGCTGGAACGCCCATTTACCTCATTTAAATTAGGTGCTGCATTGACGTCCACTCCAAATTGAAAGAGTTGAGGCCCCGATGGGTTCCAAACTTTGTACCATAAAACATTAAAAGATAAATTAAGCTATCGTCTCCTTTCTCCTCCATCCCAATGATGTCTCTGCCCAACAAGGTTCTTCCCCTTAATCCTTTACTGCCTATATTTCCATAATTCCATCAATGTGTGTAAGCTATAGGTCCATTTTATTACTTAATGTGGACCTTATGTTGTTTGCCAAGCTCCTCGCAAATTGTCTCAAACATGCTTTTTGTCTTGGGCCATGAAGCTAAAGACAATGGGTCAGATCCAGATCTCCATGCATTTCCATATGCACGGTATCTGGAGTCCAAAGGGAAAAGGGGAGTGCACTCCCCTGTCACTCACCTTTCTTGTGTTGAATTGTGGACACTTATGTATCCAGAACCCTACCTTAACATCTCTGCAAGGATCTGCATTCATCCAAACTCAGATCCGCGCTGATCTGCTGATCGCCGCCCCTGGAACTTAATTAGCATTCCTATGCCCGTCTGTCTTGCAGGGATTAGGCATCCGTACAGATCTTCTAGTGTACGGAACTCAGCACCCTAGAAGATCCATAGTGTAATATCTGCCATGTTCTTGCACAGATGTTACTTTTTAGGGCTTGCATAAGTCCCATAAGTTTACTAAATGAGGACCAGACACAATACTTTTAAGTAATTGACTTTCTAAATCACATCTCAGAATGGTCTCTGAATGCATTGATAAGAACTTGGCCCTTTACTTTAACCAAACAGCCAGAGCCTGAAATAAAGGCAGCCTCTCTGACCACCTTAAAATATCTACAGTGTACAGATCCGCACCTAACTCACCTGTCCTGCCCCTAAATTGGCAATACCAATTCAGAGAAAATAAAGAACCCGATAAACCACTCCCCATGTGTTGGAAGTGCTACGTAAGGACGTAGGTCTTTGCTGCGTATATTTAGGTACCTGCTGACTTTATTAGCTATGAATTGGCCGTGCGTTTAGTTGCTTAAAATTGGTTATGATTCAAAGATACGTAACTTATGATTCTGAAAAGTAATTTTTTTTGTTGTTTTAAAAACAGCAAGTACTCTCATTAACATATGTAAACAAAAGTAGCATTAAAAATACAACTTAAAAATAAAAAATCTATTAATAAAAAACACGCAGCAGGTGTGGCCTAAACTAAGTAAGTGATGATACATGGCCTCACACTAAGCAATATGGTTCATCAACTTACAAGTGGTCAATGGCTACCTTAATGTTTCCTGTGCATATGTTAGTTTCTGCAAGGCACTCCTACTTGTGAATCAGTTCTCTGTTGAAACGCCCATACTGTACATTAGTACCCCGTGTACAGCTCATTTGCATTAAGAGTCTTGCCGCTCTAGCCACAGCACTCATTCCGTGCCGATGCATGCATCAGTCCTAAGTCAGATGTCTGGACGTTGGGTTCTGGGCATGCGCAGTTTAACTGATCATAAAAATATACACAGAGATTCTGCACTTACTTAAGTGTGAATATGATCCTTAAAGGTTGAGTTATTTTGTTGGTTTCCATACTGCAAAATGGTAATCAACATACAGTTATTGGTTCACAAAATAAGAAAATGGCGGTTGGATGAAGCAGTGTATTTTACTTTGTGTACTGTGTAATTAACTTCTTTATGTTTGCTGTATGCTCCAGGTTCTGCCCTCGCTGCACTACATTGTGATTCACTCCAGGGTTCGTCACTCCAGAGGTCAGGGTGGTGACATCCCTTCTCATACTCCTTCTCTCACGCATATACATAGTCATGCTCAGGATATCCAAATTCCAAGTTTAAAAATTTGTACCTGGAATGTGGGAGGGTTATACACACCTTCAAATGAAGAAGGTTACCTCTTTCTTAAAGAAATATGAGGCCGATATTATCTTTTTGCAGGAAACCCAGTGGAGTGCTGGAGACATTTGCATTCTGAGGGATGGTTGGACTGGGGAGTGTATTTCCAGTTCTTACAGATCAAAGTTTAGGGGGGTAGCGGTCATTCCTCAACGCCGTCTAAACTACTCAATTATTGAGCAGTACTCAGATTAGGAAGGCAGATTAATTTTTCTGAACATCATGGTTAATAGTCATAGATACTCCCTGCTTAATGTATATGCCCTACATGGAGACTCTTCATCTTTTTTTTTAAATCTATTACTAATTTCTTATTGCAAAGGGATCTACAAATGTCATAATTTGCAGAGATTTCAATATAGTGATGGATCCAGGAATGGATAAGTCCCTCCCTGGAAATTATCGTTGGTCCTCACAGTGGCAGGCTCTCCAGCATCTTATAAACCTACATTCTATAGAAGACCCCTGGCATCTCATTAACCCAGGAGATCACTCTTTCACACATCTCTCAGCGGCCCATGGGTCATTATCACGCATAAATTAATTCTTAATAGCAGATCCCCTTGCAAATGCTAGGAGCTTAGGAAATAAAATCCCTGAATTAATCACAATAATGCAAGGTGCATGGTGCAATGAAAATCATGACTGGGACCTAGCTATCACAGGTTATCATTTATTTACAAAGAATAGAGTAGGAAAAATTGGAGGAGGAGTATTAATGTATAATAAGGCAGGGTTAAATTCTACTTTAATAGGGTGTATTGGAGAAAAAGCTGAGGCATTTTGGGTAACCATAGAAACCCAGGGTGTTATTCTTTGTACTGAAGTGATATATAGGCCACCCGGGCAAGAGGCGGAATTGTATAGGCCACCAAGAGGAGGAATTGGACAATGTTCTATTGCTAGACATTGCTAAGATGGCATTAAAAGGGGAGGTAATAATCATGGGAGATTTTAATCTACCTGATGTAAACTGGGATAAGATAAGAGCAAGCTCCACTAGAAGAGGGGACATTTTAAATTCATTACAGGGAGTTTCCCTTCAGCAACTGGTGAAAGAGCCCACTCACAAAGAGGTCATCTTAGATTTGGTACTTACAAACGGTGACCGAATCTCAGACCTTTGTATAAAAATAGTTAGAAAAAAACACCCCAGAAAAAGAAAGCCAATGTGGTTTATAAAAGAGGTAGCAACTATAGTGAAAGCACAAATGATGGCCTTTTGGAATTATAAGCAATCTCAGAGTAATGATGACAGGGAGGTGTATTTTACAAAGCAGAAGGAGGCTAAAAGGGTTATCAGAGCAGCAAAGGCAAAAAAAGGGGACAAAAGCTTTTTAGGTATATAAATGAAAGGCGAAAAACGAAAGAGGGTATCATAAGGCTCAAAACGGAGAGCGGAATTCTTATTGAGGGTGAAAGGGCTATGGCAGATCATTTTAACAAGTATTTCTGTTCAATATTTACAAAAGAAAGAGAGGGGAAGGGTCCAACTTTGAATGGGAAGACTATTAATACAATGGGGGCAATTACTACTACTTTCACTGAGGAGCAGGTATTAAAAGAACTTTCAAAATTGAAAGTGGACAAATCAATGGGACCAGATGGGATACATCCGAAGATACTAAAAGAGCTTAGAGGGGTGCTGGCAAAACATTAACTGAATTATTCAATCAGTCACTAATAACTGGCGTAATTCCAGAGGACCGGAAAATAGCAAATGTCGTCCCTCTGCATAAAAGTGGAAGTAGGGAAGAAGCGTCAAACTACCGACCAGTGAGTCTAACATCAGTAGTA
>WWET01005903.1:33241-48736 GCA_011038615.1 Limnodynastes dumerilii
TCCTCCTGTTGCTCTGTCCTTTCTGTTGCCCTTATTAAGGCTAAACTGCCCATTAAATATCCACTATGCATATGCAGCACACAAAAAGCCATAGCTTTTGTTTGAGTCTAAACAAGCAGCTGCAATACATTTGCACCTTACTTTTATACCCTGACACATGATTACATGACCAATTGCCAGCGATTTAAGCAAAGTCTCCATTGACTCCCCTGAGATTTAACTCTGGAGACTTTAAGGTCAAACTCCAGCGGTTTTGAAAATCTTCCTTTAGTAAATCCAGAGATTTGTATGTTCATCATGCAAAAAAATCGTCAGAGAGATTTAAACACCGGAGATTTAATTCTCCACTAATTTTCTGAGATTTTGTGGAGAGTTTGCTTTATTCAATCTGGAGATTTGCAAATCCCCGGTAAACAACTGCAATCTCCGGCGATTTTAATCAAATCTCCCTTAGTTAATAAGGCCCCTGATCTAGAATTGTACCTACACTGCATATGTCACAATGAGCGTGAACACATAAAAGTAGAGACAAATTGTTGATTGCTTGTGATCGCATCTGTGTGCTCTGTACCTGCAGAGAGTAGTGTTCCAATCAACCATATTCTGAGGAGCGCATACTTGATTGCACGTAGGGTCAGATCCAGAGCTACGTTTCCATTACGTTTCCTAGCGTAATGTATTTACGCTAGCGTATTTGCTATGCACTCCCCTTAGCACTCCCATTGTATGTAAGTACTTTGACCGTTTTACGCTTCCCTAACCCTACCTTAACTTTACACAGTGTACGTAAGTACAGACGTATGTATAGACAGCACGTACTTACGCACCTAAGCACGCCATACAGTATGTATTAATGGGCACTTTTTTTTTATTCAAATGGTTTTTATTGAATTTTTTATAGTCAGCAATACAAGTAACATTGTGCATCAAAATATAGAATGCAGCGTAACCACACAGAACAGTGAGCATATAAATTGGATTACACAAAACAATATTGACAATGTACATAAGCAGAAAATACAAATAGGCACAACAAATAGCATATCCTGTCCGTAGAAATCAGCCTGAAATACACACATACATCTATTGGCACACTTGACATTATTCAGCAAGAGGATCATCAGGTGAAGAGCCACCATAATACTCCGAATTTAGCCAGTCGTCCCAAATCTTATGAAACTTGTGAGGGAGACCCCTACTTGTGTAGATAAATTTCTCATGACTCAAAGAGGTATTTACAACCCGTAACCAGTCCCCAAGCAAAGGAGGGGCGGGAGAACATGTTTAATTTGATTGAAATGATCCTCAAGACCTATATCAAATATACACCATTTTGGGCCACTAGTTGGAGGAGTTACATCTGTGTGCCTCATACAATTGATAACCGTTTTCCAAAACCTCTGTATCTACGGACATGTCCAAAGCAAGTGCATGAAGTGATCATCGATACCCCCACATTTAGGACAAATATTTGGTTGAGAGCTGTTAATCCTAGCTAGTCTAGCAGGCGTAAGGTAGGCTCGATGGATAATATAGATTTTAATTTGTTGGTGCCTGATACTAGCAGTTAATCCCTTAGAGCTACCCAAAATCCCCCCCCATTCTTCATCATTAAGAGTACCAATGTCCTCCGTCCACTGCAGTCTGATACGATCCAAGGATGTCTCTGGCATAGCCGCAACCAGTGATGAGTAGATACTAGAAATCACATGTTCTTCTCCAACATCTAATAACAGCGCCCTAAGTGGAGATACAGATAAGGGGGAAAACGAGTGGCCAAACTGAGCCGTAACCGCATGCTTAAGTCTAAAATAATTAAACCACATTGACTCAGGAAGAGAGAATTCAGCCCGGAGCTGTAAAAAAGTTTTGAGACCTGACTCCCCAAGTAATTGATGAAAGGTATCCACCTGCCACCTATGCCAAACCTCTGAGCCCTCAAAATCTTTAAGATGGGGAAACTGAGAATTTCGCCACAGCAGGGTAGCAGGATCAATGTCCCTACCCCCTAATAAGCTGTGTGCCCACCGCCATATCTTCTGCGCTTGAAGAATAAGGGGTGCGGAATTACAGGAATAAGAACCAGACAACAAGGCCTGCGCTGGTGAATGATTAAAGCTCGCTTGTTCAACCAGGGTCCAATGTAAATCCCAATGAGAGGCATCTGTATCCCAGTCCCTCAGATGTAGTAGCTGAGCAGCGCAATAATACAGATGAAGATTCGGGAGTGACATACCGCCTTTCTCTCTAGGTCTACATAGATTTTCTTTATTTATCCTAGCTCTCTTGCCTCCCCAAACAAAGGAGATAAAGAGGGAATTAAGTTTATGAAAATTTTTTTGTTTTATCGGAAGGGATGATTAAAGAAATATGTAAAGCAATTTAGGCTGAACTTGCATTTTGAGTAAATTGACTCTACCCATGACTGTAAGAGGCAACTTACTCCAGACTTTCATTCTGGCTTCCAGGTTGTCAATAAGGGGTAATAAATTAAGAGGACAGAAATCAGACATACTGTTTGAAATTAGGACACCTAAGTATTTAAATTGGGAGGTTCATTGCAAGGGGCAAGCAGACAGAGAGGACACCGGAACTGGACCATTTACAGGCATTATATACAATTTACCCCAATTAATTAGAAGTCCAGAAAAGACACCAAATCTATTCACCACCTGGAGCAAAGCAGCCACTAATGGGCGCTTTTACGCTAGCGTGAAAACACTAGCGTTCATCGTTCTGGATCTACCCTGTAATTTTTTGTTAAAACTTAATTGTATCCTGATCTACAAGTGAAATGCATCTCTGATGCAAATGACTGCCGTTATTACGTTATTCAGTGCAACTGCATTTGATTCTAAGGTTCATATATTTATGAGATACAGGTGTCCCTGTATGAATAGAGAGTATGTGACGTGTTTGATGGACAATGCATTCATTTTGCGTGTGTCTCTCTGATAATAGGGTCTACCAGTTATCATGTAGTATATTACCATCCACTGTGTGGTCACTAAGCAATGTCTCCAAAGATCGGTGTGTTAAATCAACCGCCGGGAGCTCTGCATAGCTGTGTGGCCAGCTTAAGACGGATCTCTCTCTCATTCCAACTACCAAACCAAATCAAAGAAAACAACCTCTTCAGCAAGTTTCCAAATGTGGCCTTGCTGTGCGGTATCAAAGCTGATTTTTGGCTGACTGTATTTCTAAAATACTACTATTGTGAAATTTTTCTGAATAAATGGGTAAGCATGTCATATGACATACTTACCCATTCATTCATCAGAAATCTCCGCCATACACCAGACCTGGACTGGAGGGGAGTTCTAGGGTCAGGATTAGGGTTAGGCTATGAGAAAGTGAAGATTAAGGTCAGGCTGCAGGGAGGGTCGTCTAAGGGTTAGGCTGTGGGGAACGGAGGGTTAGGGTAATGTAAGCGGAGGGTTAGAGTAGGGATCAGGAAAAGGGCTGGGATTAAAGTCATAGGACCGTATTCACAGATCTGAGTGAGTTAGGTGCGGACAGATTTGGGCAAAAAAGGGCTGTTTGAACCGGAGACCAACATCCTTGCTATGGTAAGTATAAAAAGGTGTGAAGGAGCAGATATTACATTTCACAATATTTCTTATTTATAAATATTTATTAAATTAAATGTAGACGAGTGCCATATGGCTACCTTATCCTTCCAGGCAATGCCTGCCTCCCCCCTTGCTCTGCCTGGCTAATCTAAATCTGTTTGTCCTGGGGAACATTCGTTACAAGCAATTGTAAGAGAACAGCCCTCTCAAAAAAGGGCTGTTTGAACCGGAGACCAACATCCTTGCTATGGTAAGTATAAAAAGGTGTGAAGGAGCAGATATTACATTTCACAATATTTCTTATTTATAAATATTTATTAAATTATATGTAGCTTTTTGTATATTAGTATTTACTAAATACATTCTTTTATGTGTATGTGAAAAAAATTATTTAGTAAATACTAATATACAATAGGCTACAAATAATTGAATAAATATTTATAAATATAAAACCAAAATAACAAAGCTGTGTTTTAAGATAGTAATAATGTAGTAGGATGCATTTGGTAAAACTTAATAAGCAAAAATAAATAAATAATAAAAAAAAATGCCACATAAAATTTGTACATCATTTTTATCTTTGTATTGTGTAATTATGTTAAGGTTTGACAGAATTATTAAAAACTCAGGGTTGATCCAGATTTAGTGATAATTGCACAAAAAGTGCAAATCTTTTCCTGGACAAACCATGTTGCAATACGAGGAGCGAAAATGCATAAATGTTTCTTGCATGCAAGCAAAATTTAGCTTATCGCACACAAAAGACCTGATCTAGATTTATGCTCACTTCTGTTTTTTTTAGGTGTAAGCCCAGCACTTTTTAGCACTACAAATGTGCACAATGGGAGCATGCACATAAAAGGAGACAGAAATTGTTGATCCACCTGTGTTCGCAACCATGTACTCTGCGCTAGTGGAAAGGGATGTTCCACTTAATTAAAATAATAAAGTTGTAGTGCGCTTCCACCTGGAGTCCTTCACCGACTCAGGGCTGGTGGAAGGGCCTGACAGAGGAGATTTTTAATAAAAGTAAAGTAAAGTAAAAGTAATAAAAGCCCTATGCATTGTAACAACACAGCCCTAGAGACCTAACAATTGTTAAACTGTCTAATTAAATAAGAAATCATGTTTAAAAACTCACTGCATACAATACACGGTACTCAGGCCCAGCAAAATGTGCTCTGCGAGGGAACCCTGGGCAGGCCAGCACCGGGCTAGAGGGGCAGCGCAGCAGGAAGGGAAATATCAGTCATTAGTTTCACACTAGAAAGGAAAAGGAGTAGGAATCAGCGAAAACCTCAAGCTGCTGAAAGTACACCCTGGGGTAGTCTCATACCCAAAAAACAATGGAAGAACAAAGGAGGGGGTGTCTGTATCAAGCGCTAGAGGGGTCAAGAGAAGTGCCAAACTAAAATAATAATAAATGAATCAAGACTAGTCAGTCTTAAAAATTCCTACACAAGGGACAATGTGACAAGTCCACTGAAGAATCCAGAATGTTTAAAACCTAGAGATCAGATGTATCTATCCCCTCTCGGGGTAGACACAATAAGGAAAGAAGGTGATAAAAAGAAAAACATTTATTACAATATAAATACAATAAACACCTTAAAAGAGGAACTCAAAGTCCATACCAGGGAAAAAGATGGTAAAAAGCAGGGTCCAAAGAAAAACGTCTGAGATGTAAGAGGGGCCCGGACAGACGTTGAACAGGGACACACACCGATCACCTGGATGGAGCAATGGATACCTCGTGGAGCTGGCTGACTGACGCGTTTCAGGCTCGTCTGAGCCCTTTCTCAAAGTCCTGGCCGGCGTGGGAGACACTTCCTGCTTTAAAGGTGGACGATTCTTCCGATTGGAGGGTATATACACGTGATTCTTCGCGCTGCACCAGGTGGAACGCATCGTGGAATGCATCCGTCGCACTACACCAGGTGGAACGCATCGTGGAACGCATCCGTCCGTTAGAGCACTTCCTGACCTATATGTGTCATGAAAAAGGACGGGTGCGTGTAGCGGGGAACAAGGAACATTCATGGTGGAACGCACCTCCCCTCGGTGCGTGTCACTAATAGAAAAGAGAAGTTTGGCACTTCCTAAATGATACACAAAATTTAAACATATATACCAATGACCCAATAGTGATGGACATTTCAGGATGTAAAAATAAAGTGCTAATTAAGTGAGAGGAAAATGCATCCAGGTATTTAAAACACAGGATTGATGTGAATCTAAGCTAACAAATGTCCATTAAAGAAATGACGACTTATCCTTATAAAATGGATACCATAAAACGATAAGCCAAAATGGGCAAATAAAACCCTTATTAAACCACGTGAAGGGGAAATTAATCAAAAATAATAAAACAAGTGAAATATAAATTCCATACAATTAAATGATAAATATCATACAATTAAGTGTTGTAAAAAATAATAAATTTCATACAATTAAATAAATTTTATACAATTAAGTGTTATAAAAATGAGAATAAAATTACAATTTCAGATTGTTATAATGATCTTCAACAGATAAAAACATAATAGTAAAACAGATATGTCAATTGATGGTTGTCAATACACATAGGAAAAGCCTGTTATAACTATAGCCCCGCTGGTCAAGAGATTAAACGTGAAACAATTCCTATGGTGAGTGGTCCCATTGATAAAATACATTATGAGGATCGGGGCAGGAAATACAAAACAATCTAAAATGATGAAACATATATATTGGATATTAAAAGGAGGAGATGCTTCATGAAGGGAATGTACATGGATGCTACAAGGGGGAGGGAATTATCCCATTAACACACGGATCGCATACTGTCCCATACATGAGTAGTGTGAACAGATGGAATCAAACTATAAATAGGGTGTCTATGAGAATGTAAAGGAACGTGTAAAAATCCATGTGAGAGGGGACTGGTAAAAAAGGCCGCCTAGGCTAAAAATACAAATTAAATCCATATAGTCTTGATTCATTTATTATTTTAGTTTGGCACTTCTCTTGACCCCTCTAGCGCTTGATACAGACACCTCCTAGTTTCTTAGGTTGTAGATTTCAGACACTAGTGTCTGATATTTATATAAATGGAGGCTGTGGAGTGGCAGTCTGCACTACAGGTAGGGCACTGTGAACTTGGTGAGTATCATTTGCAGGCAGGCCCCGCATAATCTAGCATTTGTCCTAGCTATAATGATTCTCTTGACTAGCGCTTGATACAGACACCTCCTAGTTTCTTAGGTTGTAGATTTCAGACACTAGTGTCTGATATTTATATAAATGGAGGCTGTGGAGTGGCAGTCTGCACTACAGGTAGGGTAGGGTGAACTTGGTGAGTATCATTTGCAGGCAGGCCCCGCATAATCTAGCATTTGTCCTAGCTATAATGACTGTTATTTTTTTAAGATTAGGGGTCGTTTGTTTTACTTATAAAGCATAGATTAATTTTAGTTATGTTTAAAACCTTTGTTGCAGATAAACAGAACATACATGAAACCAATTTAAATTGATTATAAAACAAAATGTACTTTGAAACTGTGTAAGGGAGCGGAGAGGAGGTCTGGATCTCGCTCTCTACTCCCAGGATTTAGTGCTTTAGTTCTGCTGGCTCAGCCTTCCAATCTATACTCGTGGATCGCCACCTGCCAACCACCCAGATCTGCCACTGACTCACTGCGCAGCCCAGCCAGCAAGGAAATAAGAGTTACGGTAGCCGGAGACAAACAGGAGTCCCCATCTCCAATACAATTACATTACAGCTATATGGGAAGCAGTACTCACATGTTGATCGATCTGGTATTGATGAAGGTATTCGCTTGTCACAAACCTTGCAGAAAATCACAGTGCCATCAGTCATAAATTGGCCTGGGTAATTTTTTATCCAAAATTCCATTAAAGTCTGGGTATTTTTTTTCACTGGCGGCATTATTTCAACAAAAATAAGATTTTCGTAGGTTAACAAACACAGCGAGCAATTGAATGACAAACAATTGAATTGCGTGAAGCAACGAGTGCCTACTCCCTTCCCCCCACGCGCGCCGCATCCCGCCAACGCTTTCATCTAGTGCGAGCCAGCAGATCGGGTTCAGTGCGCCTGCCGAGTGTGTGTGAGGCGCACGTCACTGGCTGCGGCCCGCCACCGTTCCCGCGTAATACAACGCGATTCTATTTCCCCATATGCCCTGGGGTCATTATCTAAAACGTTGACCTTCTATGGTACAAACTTTGGGTCCCTATCCTTTTTATGTAGCCTACGGTCTATAGATGTTTTAGGAATTCGCATTTCTCATGATTTGGTCTTCCATACATTTTATGTCATGGGCTATGTGGGTAAGTTAGGGCCCTTTAGATTTGATTCTATTTCATTCTATTATTTTCTTCCCCCTCCCCCGGGTAGCATATTACTGATGTTGGGCTCATTCTACCCATTTTCCAATCCTCTTTTTTAATTTATCTTTGTTAATCCATCGATGTTTAGCCTGTAATTTTTATATTTAATATGTAGAGTATTGTCATTTTATTCCACTATCATATCTTTTATATCCATATTAACTAGGGTATCCCCCTATGGACTCTTTTCACTATAGCACTATCACTTTTTATGCAAGTATGTATTCTATGCATACTAGGTGCAGTATGTTTACAGGTTTTCATATTACATTATATAGCTATATCTTTACTCACCTAGGTTACTAATATCATAACTATGTAAGTTAGTTTATGTTCGACTGGACCTTCCCTGCGTTTTAGGGTATAGGGTATGTCTGCTAATTAGATCAACACACTTCTTTTCACTTTCACCTTTCATACATTCATTTTTTTCACATACGGCTTATTTTAACTACACTAAGGAGGAGTCTCATCTATCCGCAGATCTTTCCATTATTCTTGTCGTATACTTATAGGGATATTATTTATTATTACTCTGGAGTAATTTGTCCTTCTGCACTGTCACTTTAAAGATCTTAATACACACAGTATATGTTCGTACTATATCCTTATGTTAATTCGTATATGGTATTATTGTATTTATATATTACACTGTATCACATTGATGATTATCCCTATATATGTATTTGCACTGAATTTTATATTACATATACACAGTTCATGGCCCCTTTAAAACTAACGATCTGGTAACTCATTTGTTATATATTTAATGCTTTGTCTGTCATCCGAGAAGTTTCACCTGTTATGGCATTATGGAGATATTTTTTATGTTTATTTATTTGTTTACATCTATTATGAACCGTATTCTGTATGGAAGTTTGCTTATCCCCTTGATTATTATGTATATATGTATACATGATGTGGCCCCTTTAAGATATATCATCCATCAATGAACCATATTACATAGGTGTGGAGATTAGCTTTTACACATATTGGGTATTCCTTATGTTTCGTTTTTATGTAAGGTATATATGTTTATGGTGCCAGTGGTAGAAACTTGATTTTAGTCAAAGAGTATCACAGATTACAAAAACAAATCTGGACCTATCAGTAGAGAAGACGCACCATAAAAGGAGGAGCGTCCAAACAGCCGGCATTGACTTTGAAAAAGAGCTCAGTGGAGCTCGAAACGCGTGAGTCCGCCGGTTCCTGGATCCACAGTGACGTCACTTCCCAGGGACGATCCGTCGCATCTGAAGAAATCACCGCGCCCGGGCATTACCATCCTGCGGTCACCTTCTCTTGCGGTTGTTCCATCTGGAAGCCCTGGTATGACGTCCTGTTCTTTTTTAAATGTAATGTGTTTTGGACCATGTATTGATTAAAGTTTGTTTGTTTTTATCCTATGATACCTGCGAGTCCTGGGCGTTTCTACCTATTTTAATGTATGGATTTTTTCTATAGGACTTTGAACGAGAACTTGATTTCAATGAGGATTTAAACTATTATTTATTTAATTATTTATTATTTATTTTTCTCCACTGGCACTTTCATTTTACTCTAAGGTGATAGCGCTTGCATACCCCTTTGTATGTGTCAGAGTGTGTATTTCATACACTATGACACACACATCTTTTCTGCCTGTCCTAGTCAAGCCCAGTCCAGTCACACTTATCAAGTCCAGATCCAGTCCTGGTCAAGCCCAATCCAGTCACACTTGTCTAGTCCAGATCCAGTCCTGGTCAAGTCAACTTCCAGTCCAGTATTTTATTTTACTTACAGGTTAAGTCAAGCTCGTTTAGTTCCAGTCCTGGTCAAGTCCAGTCCATTCAAGCTTGTTAAGTCCAGTTCCAGTCCTGGTGCAGTCCAGGTTAAGTCAAGCTTGTTCAGTTCCAGTTCTGATCCAGTCCAGGCCAAGCCAACTCTGTAAAGTTCCATTCCTGGTCCAGGTCAAGTCAAGCCAAGTCAATTCAAGTCTTGGTCCAATCCAGGGAAAAGTCAAGCCAAGTCTGTCCAGTCCCAGTCCTGGTCCAGTCCAGGTCAAGCCTAGTCAAGTCAGGTCTAATATCTTTTACCCATTGTTGTTCCACCTACTAGCTCATGAGCAAGTCCTACATTAAGCCTTTCAGTTTCCAATACACCATTGAACTACTATCATGTCCCCGTGAACCCAGAGTGGACACCCTAACCCGTCAGTCCATGATAGTTTAGAGTTGTGAGAGCTTAACTTCAGAATTACATAAGAACCTTTGACTAGTAATGAGTACTGAATAATAATTCAATTTCACTTCTGCTTCAGTATCATTTGGTGAACGGCTGAGATGGCATGCAGTATTTTGGTGACCTTGGACCGGATCCAGACCTCCATATGCTTACCTTATGTGTGGTAGTCACTACAGAAGAGAGGCGTGCACTCCCATATCACTCCTCTTTCATGTGAAGTTTAGGTCAGTTACGAGTCCATAAGGCTTCCTTAAGTCTCCATGCGGGTCGGCAGCTGTACAGATGACTGATTTGCACAGAAGTCCCAAACTCCTCCCAACCCACCCACCTTACGGATTTTAACCATGGGAAGGGAGTGAACCGCCCTGTCATACAGATCTCCTTGTGCACAGAAATGCATTAGTACTGCTGCGTAACATCTGGGCGGCACATGCACAGTGCATTATCACAGCTTGTGTAAGTCAGTGTCATATTTAAGTCGGGATCCCTGTTTACAGTTATAAAAAAAAGTACTGAAGACTGTTATTATTAATGCATGGTTAAATATTCAAGTTAAATATACTTTGGTGATCCTTTAAGTATATATTTAAATATAAAACAAAATTTTTGTAGTCTCATTGTATAATGTCCCCCGTAAAGTAATGCACTGTACAAACTGTTTGTACATTAGACATAGAAGATAATGATTTCATTATCTCTGATTTGGCTGGGCTTCCTGAAAATCCTGATAGCTTTGTTCTCCTGGAAGCATTCTCTTTTCTCTTGGGGTTAAGGAAGAATTCATGCCCGCTGATGTAACAAAGCTGTCAGGCTTGCTGCCAAACTCTGAAAGCCTTTATAGGTTAAAAGAAATAGATACAATGTAAACCTATCACAGTTTGAGTTGAGTACCAACTGTTAAACAGAGGTAGCTAAAAGTTTATGGGCATTCATAGAATCATGATTAAATTATCTAATGACTAAAAACAAATGATCTGTTACAATAATATAAAGTATTTATCAAATAGTTTCTACTACCAAGTTATTTGTTCTTCTCTGTTTGACTTATTGCTGTATTTTTACTTGTCCGTTTGATGTGAAATAACAAGATACCACAAAAAGTTTGTTATCTAGCAAGTCTGTGATCTAGCAAGTATTGTCATAAAGGCTGCCTCAACTAGTACTAATGTAGGCTTTTGTAAAGTAAACTTTAGGGCTGCAGATACAGAATAACAGGCATATTCCATACGCTAACGCCTCTGCAACAAAGGCTAGCATATAGAATTTGGTATACTCAATTCCACATATAGCACTACCCCAGCACAAATAGGTGCAGAAGGGAATTCTGTGCCCAGGACGTATGTCTGTCAGTGCTGAATACAGGATTGTATATAAGGGCTTAGCCAAGCCCTTACCATACAATTAGCAAAACTATTCCCTCCCACCATGTGAATCTCATATGCATGGTGAGTGAGTCAGCCCCCTGTGCAGACACAGAAGTCTGCAGGGAATTCTGCATCGAACGGATGCGCAGTACACATCGACAGGTGTTTTTCGTACATGTTGCATAAAAAAAAGTCTGTCGTTATTAACAAGTAGGAATTATTTAATTCACTATGGATGAGGTCCCCATGTGTCTTTATATCCTTTCATCCATTTAAAATATTTGTGGATAGAAACTTTTTCCAAAGTTAGACTTTTATCTTCAGTGGGTCTTTTTATGTCCCCGATTTTCTGAAATAATCTTATGCTATACAAGACTCATATGTATCCCACCATGTACTTTGAAGACAATGGCAATACACCTCTGACTTGACTCCAAGGGCCTCATTCATTAGAGACGATTTCTCCTAAATAGCCTCAAATCGCGTGATTTGGAGCTTAAAATCGCCAAACTGGTTTCATTAAGCTCCAAATCACACGATTTGAGTGTGATTTGGAATCGCCACTGTTTACATTGCGATCCCGATTTTTTTAAATGTTAAACATATGTCAATTGCTATTCATTGAGGACGCTTTCACTGAATCGCGGTGAAATCGCCTTTAAATCACAAAAAATAAAATCGCAGCCAGAGAGGTTTTTTTGTTTTTTTTTACACTGTACACGCAGCGCTGCATGATTACAACTGTAGCCATGTTGTGCTGATAGAATTACAAAGATCAGCTTCGCTGATCTTTGTAGTTCCATCAGTACAGCATGGCTTCAGCTTGCAGCCATGCAGAACTTAGGTTTGTTTCAATGTCAGGCGATTTGCCGCGATTAGTTAAAGGGCTAATCGCGGTGGTTTTCTATTGAAAATCACCGCGATTAAGCCCTTTAAACATCGCAGAGCATCGCCTGTGTTTGAAACAAATCGCGTGTTAATGAATTTGAAACATTTTTTAAAAAATCGCTGCAAAATCGCAGCGATGGGCCGCGTTGTCAAATCGCATTAAAAAATCGCGTTTAATGAATGAGGCCCCAAGACAGCAGACACAATTTGGTTACAAAATAAACTCCAAAGGCTAGTTTTACTAAGCTATGAGATAGGAAAAGTGAAGATATTGCCATAGCAACCAATAGAAATGTAAATGAATCTGATTAGTTGCTATGGGCAACATCTCCCCTTTTCTAAACCCACAGCTTAGTAAATCTGGCCCAAATGTAGCGATTCAACACATTCTCTGCAATGTGTGTTTCAGCCTTCTCTATCAGCCATGTGCAAAGCAACCTTAGGGAAGATGGGTCAATTTCCAGTCTTTTTTTGTTTTTGTTTTAGAGTTTCAGGGGTCTTCTCTCATTCCATCTTGGCTATATAAACCTGACTCAGTTTTCATTTGATTTCTCCACATTGGTTATTAACTGCAAGCTGCATGACCTGGCAGATATATGCAGTCAAGTCCTTAGCTTCTTGAGAGAGTTTCTTGAGAATATGGTATCTACTAAGATTCGGAACTCTGTCAGACATTGTAGGGGCAATCTAACTCCAAGTAGGTTTACAAGGTGGTCCTGGCCACCCACTCCAGAACTGTTCCTGGCCATTTGTAATCACCATCAACATCTAGCCACTCCACAATTCCAGGATGCCAGCACCAGCATGTCTCTCTGCGTGTCCCATTCTCCTAGCAGATTCACTATGATCAATCCGATATCAGTTTCTCCAATAAAATGCTCCTGACCACCAATGGTAGTAGAATGCAGTATATTCAAACTCCTGTCACAGTCCCATCTATGCTATAATATGTATTTTATATACTATCTTAGGCTCAGGTAAATTTCTTTGTGAAAACCACTCCAGCAATTGCAATTCTCCCACTTGCATCCAGCAATTGCATATCTCCAGCATGCATCCAGCAATTGCATATCTCTTGCATGCATTCAGCAATTGCATATCTCTAGCATGCATCCAGCAATTGCAAATCTCCAGCTTGCATTCAACTTGCATCCAGTAATTGAAGGTCTTCAGCTTGCATCTAGCAATGGCAGTTTTCCAGCTAGCATCCAGTAATTACATATCTCCAGCTGCCAACAAGCAAGTGCACCCAGAAATTGTAAACCTCCAGAGTACACCCATTGATTGTAAACCATCAGAATACATCTAACATTTATAACCTTCTCACTGGCATCCATCAACTGAAATTCTCCAGATAACATCCTGCTCTCCTAGGTAAGTTGGTTCTCAATTTATAAACATATATATGTGACCCAACATTGGGACTCTCATTGTTAGAGTTAGGACCACCATATACAGAAAGGCCTTGACGGTGGCTGGTGGCTTATCGCATATTTGTACAAATATGTGTAACGAACATTTCTGTGTTTTATTTTACAGATAGAACAGTAGAGTTTGTTACTGGTTTATGGCAGTGTGCTGGGGCTATTTTTCCCTTTGTTTCTGTGGCAAGCAGATTAACCCCCTGCCTTTCACGCACCTGTTTAACATTTACCTATAGATTGATTGAGCAATTTCCATTCTGTTTTTATAACATCCTGCTAGCGCAAGTCTGCATTAAGCTATTGTAAACATTGAAGCTGCAACACGTTATTGAGACCCTCTAAGTTGTTAACTAGCTCCTACAGAACTTGCAATCTGTTGCTCTCCATTGATCCTGATTACCTACTACTTCTGACCCCAGTTTCCCTTTGTGGGTTCCCAGTCTACAACTAGCTTTACACCAGTGATAGGGGTCCAGAACTGGATACTGGAAACCTTGATTTGCTGACATTCTCCATGGAGTGGCAGTGTCAGTACTAGCTGGAGATATCCGAAATGTCATTTTAGTGTTCCTCAACACACAGTACTCTTAGGAAATTATGGAGACATGGGTTTAAGTAGCACAACAGTCCTGAATAGAAGAAATGATTGATTTATTCAGTGTAATAAAAATATGGGCAAGTAACAATGGCAACAAATTTTCAGGTGACTGATCTGCAAAATTTCCCTCTTTCTTGTTGATGCAAGACAACATTGGCACATATGAAACATAAACTTTTTCCTAGTAACTAAACTACACATCCTCATCTGTGTATAGTATACAAATGTATATAGATCAGGTGGATAGGTTATTAATTGTCAGCTATGCGTTTATTTTATAAAGATTTCTGGAACTTAATTTTTAGTTAACTTCTCCATGTATACGGCTTTGATTTCCAAGTTTGTCAGCTCTGCCTCAGAAGTAGTTAGATATCTTCAGTCTTACTGATTTATTTTTTCAATTTATTTATTTTCTGTTTCCAACTGTAGGTATATATGTAAATTATTGCCAGAATATTCAGTATGCTTCCCAACAATCATATTGCTGAAGGACAAGCCTAATTTCCATGCACTGTTCCACTGAGCATTCATCAAAATGTTATGTTTCCTGGGCATTCCCAGATGGCTGCTTACTCACCCTTGCCTTGATTTATTTTATTTATGACATGCAGCAGGAGTACAAGACGGTAATTTAATCTGCCTGTCACTTGACTTCTTGAGTTTAGTGTGAATGATCCACTGCATGTGTCATTTGCTTATCACAATAAAATGAGGAATGTTTGCAACATTAAAATGTGTAGGAGTAAACATGAATTAAATCTTCAAAATAGCAGTAATTGTCATTTTACAATGCAGTCTTTTCATTTCTATTTCTATTTCTCAGAATATACACACTATAAACAAAATTATTGCACAGAAAGGGGATAAATATTCTGGCTACTTTCAACACATACTTATACAGTAAAATAGAGCCATGCATTGTAATTGTATATAATACACATGGTATAAGTAATAAACTACCCATGGTTGATAAGACTGCACTTCTGTGCCAAATCCTTAACCTTTAAGCCTAGAAATAATTTGAAACAACACAA